>BQNB010041432.1:4115-46762 GCA_026074375.1 Tanacetum coccineum
TGGCAGTACCTTGACTTTCTACTTAGCAGTACTTTGATCTTTCATTTAGCAGTACTTTGACCTTTTGACTTGTATTTCCTAACAAATGGAGACTGTCTTCCGAATAAGCAACTGCTCGGTAGAAAACCAGGTCAAGTTCTCTACTTGTACTCTATTAGCAAGTGTTCTAACATGGTGGAATTCCCATGTTATGACTGTTACTCATGATGTTGCATATTCAATGACTTGGGTCGATCTAAGGAAGAAGATGACTGACAAATATTGTCCATGAAACAAAATAAAGAAGCTTGAGGCTGAATTGTGGAACTTGAAAGTGATAGGTACAGATGTGGTCAAGTATAACCAACATTTTCAAGAACTAGCACTGCTATGTGTTAGGATGTTCCCTGAGGAGTCAGACAAAATTGAAAGGTTTGTCGGTGGATTGCCTGACATGATCCATGGAAACATCGTAGCTTCAAAGCCAAAGACCATGCAAGAGGCTATCGAGATGGCCACTGAACTGATGGACAAGAGAGTCAGTACCATGGCGGAAAGACAAGCTGAAAACAAGAGGAAGTTTGAAAACACTTCCCGAAACAGTCAGAATCAACAACAACAACAAATCAAGAGGCAAAACACCGGCAGGGCATACACTGCTGGATCGGGTGATAAGAAACCATATGGGGGATCTAGACCCCTATGCTCAAAGTGCAATTACCACCATGACGGTCCGTGTGCTCCAAAGTGCTATAAATGCAACAAATATGGTCACATCGCCCGTGACTGTAGGGATACGGGAAACGCCAACCACATTAACAACCAGAAGGGCACCGGATCGGGTCAGAAACCTACTTGTTTTGAGTGCGGAGTTCAGGGACACTTCCAGAAAGAATGTCCAAGGCTGAAGAACAACAAAGGCAACCGTAATCAAGCTGGAAAGACAGGGCTTCCAGCAAGTGTATGTGTATGGAAATCGGGGGCAAACCCAGACAACAGTCGTTGCGGTACGTTACTTTCTAAAACAACCGCTATGCTAAAATCTTATTTTGAATACGGGGCCAGATCGTAGTTTTGTATCTAACTGCATTAAGCTCCCAACTTGACATCAACACCATCTACCCTAGATCACTATTATGATGTTGAACTAGCTGACGGGAGGATAATTGGGTTAAACACTATACTTAAGGGTTGCACATTAAACTTCCTAAACCACCAATTCAACGTAAACTTAATGCATGTAGAACTTGGTAGTTTTGATGCTATAATCGGTATGGATTGGTTGGCAAAGTACCAAGCGGTCATTGTGTGTGCCGAGAAGACTGTTAGCATCCCCTGGAGAAATAAAACCTTAATCATACATGGTGATGGGATTACCAGGGAAATGTGACACGATTTAAACTCATTCAATGCGACTAAAACTCAAGAGTACATGGAAAAAGGGTTTCCTATCTTTCTGTCACATGTTACTATAAAAGAGGTTGAAGACAAGTCGAAGAAGAAGCGACTTGAGGACGTACCAATAGTTTAAGACTTTCCTGAAGTATTTCCTGAAGACTTGCCAGGTCTTACTGGTATGTGCTTAATTACACATACCTTTTACCTTTAAAAACGAGCTAAAATAACCAAAAACGGACTTAAAATGCCAAATATACGCTTGTTTTGCTAATTGTATTGTGCAGGAACGGATAACCAAGAAAAGGACGAAAAACAAAGCCAAAACGACAAAACTGGACTCGGAATGGAAAAGACTGTGAAAGACAAAGCCAAATCGAAGCCGGAAAGTCAATCAAGTCAAAAAGTCAACAGAAAAGTCAACCCCGGGGCCAAAGTCAAAGAAATATAAGTTTAGGGGCTGAAATTGCCAAACCCTAAACTTATTTATAAAGAAGAAAAGAGGAAAAGAAAAGAGAAGGGTTAATTTTGCAATTTGCTCAAAGTAACAAGTAGGGGGGCAAAACTGCCAACCCCCAAATGTACAGGCCACAAGGACGAATTTGCAAGAATATAAAACTCCCTCTTGGGGACTTGTTTTGCCAAGTCCCCAAAAGTTATTTAACCACAAGGACCAATGGTGTAATGAAAGAAGTAACCCTTAGGGACTATTCTTGCCAAATTCTCAAACACACATTCTGTTATGACCCATAACACCCTTTCCCGCTCGTTTTTCCCTCCCAACACACTCACGGGTTAACATAACCCGTTTTACCCGCTTTCCTCCCACCCCTATCCCCCCCATTACAATCACCTTCCCCCTCCTCCACTAACTTTCCCACCAAAAACCACACCTTTCCATGTTGGCAATCCTACTTTTCACATAAAAGTTGGCCGAATCAATGGCTGTGATTAATCCAAGGAAGCACAATGGCAATGGATGGCTTGGATTTACTCATGGAAGTCTCTCACAAAAGAAACACAAGAAGAAGAAGCTGAAGACATAGATTTTAGTATAAATAGGGTCTTAGTGATAGTAGAAAGGAGTAGCTTATTTTTTAGTTAATTACTTTTTAATTCAGTCAAATTTATGTATGTTTATGCTTATTTACAGCTTATTTGAAGTCTTTTGTACCCCTTTTAATCATTAATGAAGCATTGAAGTTTTTAACATTTATACCCGTTTTAAGAATTTATTGTCAAATAACTTTAAATTATCTTTATATATGATAAATAAGCTCCTATAAGCTCTTATAGCAGCTTATTAAACTTATAAAACTTAAACTCTTCATAGTTTATAGTTTTATAAGTTTTTGTTTAAAAAAATCAGAGAATAAGCCATTTGGAAGATAAGCTGAATTTGGAAGAGCTTATTGGCTTATTCACTGGCTTATTTATAAGCCAGAGCTTGTAGCTGAAACCCCTTGAGGGGTAACAAGGTCCTTGTAAAAGCTTGGACAAAAGTAAGTGCATTTTTCTCTTTTAAAGTCTCAATTTTTAGGTTTACTTAGCTTATTATGTTTCAGCTCTTTAGAGTGCTTATTTCTAGCTTATTTTTGTTCATTAAGGTTCTTTAGTGCTTATTTGTCCTTTGCCTCTTAGAATATTAAGTTAAAACAGCCTTTTAAAGTTTTAAAATCCATTTTAGGAAATTAAAGGGGTGTTTGGGTCAACCTTAAAAACGGGTAAAAATGGTTATAAGTTTGGGTTGAGGTATTTTAGTGAGTTTAAGCTAAAGTTTTAAGCTTATTTAAAGCTGATTCAAAAGATTTTAAAGTCTCATATTGATTTTCAAAGCTTTTCAAAACATACTTGTCAAACTGTGACTTTTAAAAAAGCCACAAGTGCTTATATCCATAAGCACTTGAATTTTAAGTTTGAGGTTCAAAAAGAATGTATTTTTGTGTGCATTAAACAAGCTGCAAACACTTTTGTTCTTTTGACTTTGGTAAGTCATAACACCAAGCCTTTTTCTGTCACAGTTTCTAACAACCCAAAAGCCCTTTTTCATAATCAAAATTAAGCAAGTAAAATTAATTTTCAAAAGCTCAAAATTGGTGCACAAGCCCTTTGGCTATAGCACTCAATCTGTTTGAGCTTATTTGTGATTTTAGAGCTTATTTGACAGCTTAAAATAAGCTGTCAAATAAGCCCTTGAGCTTTGCCTTAAAGTTCCCCTGGTGCAAAAGGGGAACTTTAGGCTTATTGTTCTCAGCCTTTAAGCCAACTTAAGCCCAAGTTTTTGGCTTATTTTAAGAGCTTATAGGCTCTTCTATAAGCCTCTTCAGTTTCAGCTCTTATAAGCCTCATTTGTGTGCTTATTTTCAAGTCCAAACATGCCCTTTGGCTGTTCTTGAACCCCTTAGGCTGAAGGATTGCTTATTTTTGACTTTGGCTTATTCAGCTTATCCCATAAGCCCCAACTGTTTCCCAAGAGTTTTTAGGCTAGGTTAGATAGATTAGTTTGCTTATTTCCTTTTTCTAGCTTATTTGTCTTAGCTTTAAGCATTTTTAGCATCTTTAAGCTTTATTTAAGCTTTTCTGGCTAAATAAGCTTCCCACAGCTTATTGGCCCTTAAGCTTTTAGACTTTTAAGCTTAATTAGATTAGTTTAGCCCATCTTAGCTTACCTTAGTTTTGGCCTTAGCTTAATTTGACCCTAAGTCCAAAAGACTTAGCAAAAAATTGGTTTTTTAGCTTAATAAGCCAAACTGTCAAAGTTTGAGCTTATTTTTAGGCTTATTTACAGCTTTTCATAAAAAGCTCTAGAAGACAAAGTTGTTAAGCCCCACGAGCTTAACAACTTTGCTTCTTTGAGTTTTCAAAAATAAAATAAAAGGGGAAGACACTTGGTCCGGGTGAGCAAGACTCGAACCCGTGACCAAGCGGTACATCCCCTTTTACACAACACACTCTACACTGCCCCTTGGGTCTTTTCGTTAAAGACTCCAAGGGCAAATTGTATTTAGGAGGCGATTTGCCCTTATAACTTTAAAAATAAGCTGACCAAGCTTATTTCGGGCTTATTTTATAAGCCTAAGTGGGTGTTTGGTATTTTTCGTAGGAACCATACAGTGTAAAGTATTTGTGTAAATTTTCAGAATTTTTTTGTAAACGGTTAATATATTTTATAATTTAATTTAGTTAAAAGTTATTAATTCATAATAAATACAAAAAATTAACAAAAAAATATTTTTGCCTTTTTTAGAAAATTTTCTTTTATATCATCTAGGTTCAGTAGAAAAAAATATAAAATTTTTTCGTCGGTCATTTTTATATACTTTTCATCTTTTAAAGAACGGGTCCGGGTACGGGTTTTTGTTTTTGACTCGTTTTTGGTCAAACAAACTCCGTTTTCGGTCTAGTTCTTTTTCATCTTCCGTTATTTGGTCCTTTTATTATAGAGTAGTTTAGAAGTGAAAATTCTTCGTAGCTTATTTTTAAAGATTTAGGTAATTCCCCCTTTTTGTCGGGATTCGGGCTCCTTCGATTTCTAGTTTAATTACTCATAATTTTTAGGTTTTCTTAAACGTTTTAGTTCTATTGTCTAATTTCTGACTTTTTAAACTTCCCAAACTCATTCCTTCCTTCAAACTCAAAATCTTCGATCGTTAAAACGAATTACCATTCCAGCCTCGTTTGGGATTTACGACCCGGGAAAGCTCATAACTACTTCCTCGTATCATTGACTCTAGCTTTTTTGGGACTTAATCTTACTATAATATTTGATTATTTTTTTATAGAATTATATATACTTTAAGGTGTAGTCCAGAGTTGATCAATTTTTTGGCGCCGTTGCCGGGAGTCTGTGCAACCGATATCTTTACTTTTTGACCATCTTTTTGAAATTGTGAATATTTTCTTTATTATAAATATAAAAAAGTACAAAAATAAAATTTTCATTTCTTTTAGTATAATTATCAGTTAAAAACAAAGAAAAAAAATATAAAAACATTGTCCATAAAAATAAAATAAAATTCACAAATTGGTAAAATACCAAAATATAATATTCTCAACTGAGGTATTATCATAATAAGTTCCGGTGAACTTGTTGGTTCCCAACTCGAACAAAAGATTTAAAAACTTGCCTTTTGTGTCTCTTACGACGTACGACTCACCTTGAAAAGATTAAACAAACTATAAAGTGGGTATAAGGAGGGTTGTTCCTAGGAACTACGACCCGAAAGGAAAAATAAGCTTCGCGCTATTCCTACTCCTCCTGTAACATTTCTCATTTTCAGGTTATTTTCAACTTTAATAAATTCCATTATTTATTTTTAGAGTTTTACGCGTTCGCTCTTAATTATTATCTTATAGTTAAATCGCGTAAACTAAAAATCAACGTCCAATGTAAACGGACACCAAACAAATTAAAGTTGACATCAAGCAAGTGTTATATGATTATTAGGAGTATAATTTATAACTTTTCATAATTTATTTTTGTTGGTTACGTAAAACGCTTACGTTTCGCAATAAATTACATTCGGTCGTACCCGGAAGCACCTTTACCTATCTACACTTAAACAAATACCCACATTTATACCCAATACTCAAAATTTAATTATTTTTCTCACTTATATCCTCTTAGAACCGGATATATACATTTACCCATGAAATAAATGAATTAATCCCTATATAACCTTTTCTACATCTTGTAAATCCTTACACAAAGTTGTACTTGGACCCAACTTCCTAAAGATTGTCTAATCCCTTGTCCTTGGAGTCCCTTTTGCCGAATCCCTTGCCTAGGGAGGAGGAAAGGTGTCTTACACACTTGTACTCCAAACCATGAGCTCCCATGGTATTCATTTAAGTACTTCCATGGTTTTCCACTTCCTATATAAAGCAAGCACTAGTCCACCATAATCCTCTTACTCTTCTACAAGAAAAATCAAACAAGAACTCCCTTATTTGGAGCCCTAAACCCACGGCACACCTTAATTTATTAGGGTTTCATTTTTCTTTTGCATCCAAGGTATTCCAAGCATTCAAGTGTTCATCCTAAGACTACCTAAGACTACTCAAGGTGTTGGGAAGCTTGGATTCGGGTTTAACAAGGATTTATCAAGAAAACATATTTAGGGTTTTCTTGATTAGGGTTTTGGTTTTGAAGGCTTGATTGGGGTTTACATCTTGTGTTCATCATCCTACTTGATTCCTATAAGGTCTATTTAAAGTTTTCAATACTCGTTTATTAATTTCCTATTGTTTACATATTTGTTGCATTAGTTAATCACCACCTAGTTTTATTTTAAAGTTATATAAAGTATATGATGTTTTCATATGGACAAAGGACATGGACAATTAGTGGACTAAATACATGTGAAATATACGGTACAACACTTGGTAAATTAATGGTGCAAGGTTCCTAATTAAAATGATTGTAAATTACTTGTTTAATTAGAAACCCTAATTATGACTTTATATATATTTTTGAAATTCGAAATATAAATCTTATGTTTCATATTTTATAAAAATAGTGCTCTTTATAAGGATCGATGAGCATGTAGGACGTCGAAAATCGAATTATAACGAACAAGATACTGAATTACAAGTTATATATTATTAACATATCAAAATAATTATATAAACTGAGATGAACAGTAAAAGTTTACTGTTCATCAGGTATAAATTGTATAAATAAAATATTTTGATTACTTTTCCTAATACGAACCCACGACATAAAGAACACGAAAAACAAGAAATATAACAATTAGGTTTTACATAGTTTACAAGATATATCTATATTAAATTCTAACAATATTTTTAAAATACTGCTGTGAATATAAATTACTACTGTTCATCAGGGATTTAAATTTTATAAATTTAATATTTTTTGATAAATTTTCTAATACTAATCCAAGGACAAAGGATCATCGAGACAACGGAACTATAACGAACTGAATAGTTGATTTAATTAAGTTTACAAATAATTAGTTTTATAAAAATAGTTTGTAAACTGTGATGACCAGTAAAAGTTACTGTTCACAGTGGGTTTTAAACTATATAAATATGATATTTTTGATAAATCACTTTAAATACGGAGACAATGGACATAAGAAACGATAAAACGGAGTTCGAAACGATAAAGATTATAATTATAAAACTCGCGCGCATTACTTATATTTTTATATCAACTTTTATAAAATAATTAATTTAATAATAAAATATCATTATTAAATCATATATTTTTACAAACGATGCATTTATAAACAAAAAAAATTTCTCATACGGACACAATACACACGCTTTTATTGTAACAAAGTACGAGTTAATTATTGTTTTAACTTTTAATTAATTAATAAAAACTATTAGGTGGTGGTGTAGCTATGCAATATGTGATGTTTTATTTACATGAAATACATCATACTCATACGACCTATAATTAATTAGGTTGCATTCAAATTGCCGCAGGGGGCCGAAAAAAATTTTTTTTTTTTTTTTTTTTTCACTCATTTGATTTAGATAATCAATCATTCACTTTCGTAGTTCATTAGCCCCCTTTTATACAACTATATTTTTTACAACTTAGGGGTGAGAAACATGCTTGTTTTACTTTGGAACACAATTACACATTAACATATAACACTTGCCCAAAGTAGCTAAACCCACTATTGCCCACTTTCATGAACTGTCAATTGCTAGTTAGCGAGCGCGAATGTTATGAATAGATCTATTTGGGATTGACCATCCCCGTTCGATGAGTAGCGCTCATCAGATTTCGGAGGTACCGAGAACAAACGAACGTATACATGTCGGAATAAAAAAAAAAAAAAAAAAAAAAAAAAAAAACCAATTTTGGATGTTGTCGGGTTAACATCTACATGGGCACATTTAGTGCATTAAATGCATACATATGTCGAGCTTCGGTGTCATAACTTAGTGCACTCGTAATTACTTTTAAGATATTGTATGTGTTACATGTCTTACTTTGGAAATCTTGCGGTCCTACTTTATACAATTTCTAAACCTGTGAATTCACCAACTTTATGTTGACGTTTTAAAGCATGTTTTTCTCAGGTCAATAAGGTACAAGAAACAAGGATACATTGGTGGTCGTCATTTTGAAGTCATTTCTATAAAGATTTGAGTGCATTACCATTTGGGAACATTGTTATGACTTAAAATTCTTTACTTTTCAGGATGAACTATTTTAAGCGTCGGCTATTGTAACAAACGAATCTATTTAAATCCAATGATCAATTTTAAAATCGACTACAAATAGAGGTCGGTTCTCATATCTTGTGCTATTGATCTATGAAGTAACATTCCCCAACCCATATTCCGCTGCGACCCATTTTGGGGGTGTTACAGATTGGCAATCAAGAGCCTATGTATAGATAAACCAGGTCAAATGTTTTACTTGGACTATAACCATTTTCAAACATTGCATCATACGAAAGTTTTTCACGGGACACATACACTATTGAGTTGCATTAGTTGGTTATGCTATATGTTTTCATGATATGTATACATGTTTATATTATACTACATATATACTATGATGGTCTTATATAATATACTTATATAAGTTTATTTATCTTCCTGCAGTCATGTCTTCTGCATCATCCGCTGTCACCTATACCTCTGTGTACACTGACTCCGAACCAGGGAGAGTCTTTTGGGGAGCCGATGAGGAGATACCCGATGGAGGTTTACCACGAGTCATCGTATACGGATACGATGGACTTCCCATGCAGCCAGTAGACCCACCATCCCCTGACTATGTGCCTGGACCTGAGCACCCATCATCTCCCGACTATGTGCCCGGTCCTGAGCACCCACCATCACCCATCGAGATACCATATGTTCCCGAGCCTGAGTACCCCGAGTACTTAGTACCTTCGGAGGATGAGGCACCCATGGAGGACCAGCCTCTACCCGATGATGCCTCACCCGCAGCCCTATCACCGGGCTATGTGCCTGATTCTGATCCGGAGGAGGATCCAGAGGAGGACTCCGAGGAGCATGCTGACTACCCTGCCGACGGAGGGGATGGAGATGATGAGCCCTCCGGTGATGACAGTGATGATGATACTGATGATGATGATGAGGAGCCTTTCGAGGATGAGGAGGATGACGAGGAGGAGGAGGAGCACCTAGCTCCAACCGCCTCTTCGGTTATACCTGTTGTTGACCCTGTTCCCTCAGCTGGGGATACAGAGGCGTTTAAGATTGATGAGTCTGCACCCACACCTAGACCACCTCAGATTAGGATCCCCTTTGCCCAGACACATCTTCGTAGGGCACGGAAGACTGTCAGACCTGAGCCACCGATGTCAGCATCCATGGAGGCACGCATTGCTGAGCATGCTGCCGCACCTACACCACCACTACCTGTTGCATCTTCACCATTACCCCTACCATCACCACTCACTACTAGCCCTACTGATGCAGGGGCACCATTAGGCTATAGGGCAGCTGGGATCCGGATGAGAGCTGCAGTTGCATCACCACCCTCATTACTTCCATCCACTTCCCACAGGACTGATGTTCCCGAGGCTGAGATGCCGCCTCGGAAGAGAGCTTGTTTTGCTACTCCCGCTCCCGGATGCGAGATCGGGGAGAGTTCAGCAGCTGGTGCCGCGAGACGGCCAGGGCCTACTCCAGAGGTTGACACTTGGGATGAGATTGTTGAGGCCATGATGGAGATAGCACCGACCACCTTGGAGGGGGTCGACCAGAGAGTGACAGAGCTTGATACTACTGTTAGGCAGAGGACTGAGGAGTTTCAGGTACGATTTGAGGAGGCATATGATGACCGAGCTTACTTGAGAGCCCGAGTCAACACACTATACAGAGATAGACCATACCACCGCCACACAGCTTTGGCTTTGGATAGAGAGGCTGTATATGCTCGTATAGCATGGACTAGTTCTGAGGAGAGGAGTGCAGCCATAGAGGCACATGTTAGGACACTAGAGGCACAGGTTGCCACGTTGATTACTCAGACCACATCACTTCAGACTCGGTTGACTACAGCGCTTGGACGTATTGCGACACTAGAGGCTAGAGACCCAGAGCCCCAGGATGGGCCAGCTGAGGCTGGCAGCAGCTGTTAGTCATGTATCATTTGTAGCTATCCTGTATAGCCTATTAAGTTTTATGGGTTACTCCCAGCTAATAGGCTGTAGGGACTTTTGTTTTATCTTTTTAGCTATCATTGTATGGCGTGTTAAGTATTATGGGTGATCCCCAGCTAACACCGCCTTAGGTCCATATTTTCACTTTTGTATCTCATTGTACTGAACATGTTGTAATCAGGGCCATCATGTATGATTATCGATGTTGTTGTGTATGGATGTTGATTTATTTATGTCATTGTTGATTTCACTTTCAGTTGTATATTTCACTGTGGATGGTGATCTCTTTTTATTTATTATGCATATGTCACGTTACCTTAATGATTGTGTGAAATCTGACGTGTATTATATCCCTTGTGATTTTAAAGAAAATGCCACCAACTAGAAGAACCACAAGGACAACACCCGCCACCATAACCACTCCTACCACAACTGTCACTAATGCTTAACTCCAAGCTTTAATTGATTAAGGCGTTGCTGCTGCTCTAGCAAAACGCGATGCAAGCAGAAGCTATTACAAGTCAGGTTAAGTATGCATCTTGTACCCTTCAAGGGAGTGCCTTGACGTGGTGGAACTCGTACGTAAGGGGAATGCATTACACTGACTTCTTGAAGTGCCAGGTACTAAATTTCAAGGGCACTGAAAGGAGTCGTTGGCCTGACCCATATGGGCAGAAAGAAAAGAGGAATCTGTTTTTCCTTATCAGCAATTGTGCTATTAGATCAGGTAAAGTTTGCATTTGTACTCTCAGGACGTGCCTTAACGTGGTCGGAACTTCACACAAGTTGATGGCTTGTCGGACAGATGTTGCTACACAATGCCATGGACGGCCTTGAAAAAGGATGATAAAAGATAAATATTGCCCAGAGGCGGAGATTAAAAAGCTGAATCTGAGTACTGGACTTAAAAGTGAGAGGGTCTAATTTGATGACTTAAATCAACGATTCTCAAGAGTTGGGCATCATGTGTCGATAGAATGATCATGAGGAATCAGCTACGTGGAAAGGTATGTCGGTGGTCTTCCGACATGATTCATGGTAGTGTTAAGGATCCAAGCCTCAAGTCAATTGCAAAAGGCAAATTGAAGTTTGCTAACTGAAATGATGGACAAAAAGATTCTCACTGCCGCTGAACGCCAAGCGAGAATAAAAGGGAGATTTGAAGAGCCTTCAAGGAACACCCAATCAATAACAACCATTCAAAAGAAACAATGTGGACTGGCTTACACCGGGGTCCTGGAGATAAGAAGCCTTATGGAGGAACCAACCTCTATGTGCCAAGTGCAATTATTCACACGATGGGCCATTTACTCTAATAGTGCACTAACTGCAAATAAGCTAGCTGGTCACTGGCCGTGACTTGTAAGGTTCGACCTACTGTAACAACAACAACAACAAACAAACAACCAGAGGACCCAGCGACAAATCCAACCGGAGTTATCACTTGCTTTGAGTGATGAGAGTGCAAGGTTCATACAGGAGTGGACTGCCCCAAAGCTGAAGAATGGAAATCAAGGGAATCGGGCTGGAAATGGCAATGCTGTAGCAAGAGCTTATGTCTGTGGGCTCTGCTGGAACTAACCGAACTCAATGTTGTCACGGGTACGTTCTCCTAAATAACGTTATGATTCAATATATTTAACATGGTTGCCGATAGAAGTTTCATATCTATGCATTTAGTTCTTTGAATTTCGTATCATCCCATACTACATTAGATATGGTTTGTGATGTTGAGTTGCTGACCGGTTAGAGTAATTTGGGTTAATTCACTTATCGGGTGGTTGCATCTAAATTCCTAATTCATCCATTCAACATCGAATGCATGCCGTAGAGATAGGTTTGTTTGACGTCATTATCGGTTATGGATGGTTAGCTAAATATCATGCGAATCGTCTGTGATGAGAAACTTGTTCGTGTTCCCTTTGGAGACAAGACTTTAATTTTTCATGGTGACGGAAGCAACAACGGTCACGAGTCCCGATTGAACATCATCTCGTGCACCAAGGCACAAAGGTATTTGCTGGAGGGATGTCCTATCTTTCTAGCACAGGTTACTATGAAAAAGGCGGAAGACAAGTCGAAGGAGAAGCGACTTGAAGAAGTACCAATAGTTCAAGACTTTCCTGAGGTATTTCCCGAGGACTTGCCGGGTATTCCACCAACCCGCCAAGTGGAATTTCAGATCGATCTGATACCTGGTGCTGCGCCAGTAGCACGGGCACCTTATCGACTGGCACCATCCGAGATGAAGGAGTTGTCGGACCAATTAAAAGAACTTTCTGACAAAGGCTTTATAAGACCCAGTTCCTCACCTTGGGGAGCTCCGGTCTTGTTTGTCAAGAAGAAGGACGGATCCTTCCGGTATGTGATTGTTTACGGAAATGGAATAAGCTGACGGTATAAAGAAACCGTTATCCGCTTCCCGGATTGTATGATTTGTCTTATCAATACCCAAGGTTCAAGTATCTATCAAAGATCGACCTTGAGGTCGGGTTCTCATCAACTAAGGGTTCGTTGAAGAAGATATGCAAAGACCGCCCTTCAGAAACTCGTTATGGGCATTATGAGTTTCAATGTTATGCCGGTTGGTTTGACTAATGCACTACTTGTATTTTATGGATCTATGAATAGGTGTGTTCAAAACCTTACCTGGATAAATTCGTAATTGTCTTTATTGACCGTATTCTGATTTATCAAAGAACAAGCAAAGAGCATGCAGAGCACTAAGTTAATCCTAGGAGGTTGCTTAAGGAAGGAACAGTTGTATGCCAAATTCTCTAATGCGAATTTTGATCCTAAGGTACAGTTCCTTGGTCAGGTGATCGCAGTCAGTGGATTATGTGGATCCTGCCAAATTAAATCCGTCAAGATTGGGATCTCCTAAGTCTGCAATGGAATTCGTCAATTTTTGGGCCTAATCTGGCTACTACCGAAGTTTCATTGAAGGAATCTCACCGATCTCCAGCCCAATGACTAAGCTGACTCAAAAGAAGATCAAGTTTGAATGGAGTGACAAGGCAAAAGCAACTTTTCAGTTAATAAAGCAGAAATTGTGTAGTGCACCAATTCTAGCATTACCAGAAGGAAATGAGAACATTATGCTTATGTGATGCTTCAATCAAAGGGTTCTTGGATCCTAGTGTAAATGCAAAAGAGAAAAAGTGAATGCTTATGCCTCACGACAACTCGAAAGATTCGAGAGAAAAATTACACCACTCATGATTTGGAGTTAGGCGCAGTGGTATTCGCTCTAAAGATTTGGAGGCATTATCTGTACGGGACAAAATGTACAGTGTTCACTGACCACAAAAGTTTGCAACACATCCTTGACCAGAAGGAGTTGAACATGAGCGAGCGCCGATGGTTGAATTGCTTAGCGAATATGATAGAGAAATCCGCTGTCACCAGGAAAGGCAATGTTGTGGCGATGCGTTTGAAGAGGAAAGGAACGAGGTAAAGCCAGTACGGTTGTGCTTATTATGATTATCGGTTTTGGACCTTCCCAAGCGGGTTTTGGAGGCTAGTTTGAGGCAAAGGAAACAGAAAACCTCAAGTACGAAGATGTAGGGGGGGGTATGTTGATTAAGCATTCGAAGGACCGGAAAAACCCAGGAAGAGGGGGGGGGAAAAGTTGGAACGCGTGGGGAGGGAGACAATGTGTCTAACTAAAAGAAGTTGGGTTGCTCGCTACGGTTTGACCATGGGCTCTTATTATGCATGGTCTCACAAGTCGGAAATATTTTGTTACACACGGGTTCGATAAAATGTCCCAGGTCATGAAGCAACTGTACTGGTAGCCTAACATGAAAGCTGACATTGCCACCTATGTTAGAAGTGTTTGACGTGTTTAAGAGTCCAATAAGTTCCCGAACCACAAAAAAACCCTCTGGTTACTGGTATAACCAGAATTCCTCAATGGAAATGGGAAAATATCACGAGGGGACTTTGTTACCAAATCCCAAGAACGCAAAGTGGGAAACGACACCTATGGGTAATTGTAGATGATCCTAGACTGCATACTTTTTACCGATGAGGAAACTGACCTATGCAAGCTAGCAAAAGGACTGTACTTGAAAGAAGTGGTCACAAGGCATGGGATACCAGTCTCGATTATTTGCGATCGTGACCCCCGGTTTACATCAAATTTCTGGAGGTCATTTCAGAAAAGCTTGGGTATCGGTGGATATGGTACGGATACATCCAGAGACTGATGGACAAAGTGAAAGGACCATACAAACTCTTGAAGATATGTTACGCGCTTGCGTGATAGACTTTGGGAATGGTTGGGAAGGACACTTACCGCTGATTGAATTCTCGTACAACAACAGCTACCATGCTAGTATTAAAGCTGCCCCATTCGAGGCACTTTATGGCCGAAAGTGTCGGTCACCTGTGTGTTGGGCTGAGGTCGGAGATGCTCGGCTCACCGGTCCAGAACTTGTTCATGAAACAACCGAGAAGATTGTCCAAATTAAGCAGAGAATGCAAGCTGCTCGTGATCGCCAAAAGAGTTACGCTGATGTGAGGCGTAAGCCTCTAGAGTTTCAAGTTGGTGATCGAGTTATGTTGAAGGTTTCACCTTGGAAAGGGGTCGTACGTTTTGGAAAACGGGGAAAGTTGAACCCGAGGTATATCGGACCTTTCAAGGTGTTAGCCAAAGTGGGAACCGTTGCTTATAGACTCGAACTACCACAACAGTTAAGCAGGGTTCATAGCACATTTCATGTATCCAATCTAAAGAAGTGTTTATCTGACGAGCCATGGCGGTCTTCGTTAGATGAACTAACATTGCTGGATACACCTCCACTTTGTTGAAGAACCAGTGGAAATTCTTGGGGCGTGAGATCAAGAAGACTATTAAGGCGAAGTCGTATTCCATCATCAAAGTTCGATGAACTCCATGGAGAGGTCCAGAGTTCACGGGGAACGCGAAGATCGTTCCGAGAAAAGTTTCCGCACTCTTCACAAAACCGCACCTCGAAGAATGTTTGCATCTTGAGCCTCGGAGACAAGGCTCTCCTACGGTGGAGACTATAACATTTCTCATTTTCAGGGTATTAAACTTTAATAAATTCCTTTATTTATTTCTTAGAGTTTTACGCAGTTCGCTTTTAATTATTATCTTATAGTTTAATCGAGTAAGACTAAAAAATCACTGATCTTTAAACGGAAATCAATCACAAATAAAAGTGTAACATCAAGCAAGTGTTTTATGATTATTAGAGTATATTTAGAAAACTTTTCATAATTTTTTTTGTTGGTTACGTTTAAACGTTACGTTTTCGCAATAAATTACATTCGGTCGTACCCGGAAGCACCTTTACCTATCTACACTTAAACAAATACCCACATTTATACCCAATACTCAAAATTTATTTATTTTCCTCACATATATCTCCCTAAAACCGGATTTGAGCTTTTATACATGAAATAAATCATTTAAATCCATGTAATATGTCTTAACCTAACAAGTACCTTACACAAGCACAACTTACTAAACATTGGCTTGTCATATGTCCTCTCCTCTCCTCACATATGGCGTCTCTCTCCTCCTAGGGAGGAGGAGAGCACTTACACAATTGTACTTAACCCTACTTCTTAACTAGAGTTAGTTTAAGGTTAAACCTTGGGTTAGTCACTATATAAAGCAAGTAACTAGTGCACTATCATACTCTTACTCTTCTACAAACAAAATCAAAGCAAACCCTCTCTATATTTCACTCAAAACCCACGGCACCATTTTAATTATTAGGGTTTCATTTTATTTTGCATACCAAGGTTTCCAAGATTCAAGTGGCAATCTAGGTTACCTAAGACTACTCAAGGTGTTGGGAAGCTTGGATTCGGGTTTAACAAGGATTTATCAAGAAAACATAATTAGGGTTTTCTTGATTAGGGTTTTTGATTGTGAATGCTTGATTGGGGTTTACATCTTGTGTTCAACATCCTACTTGACTCCTATAAGGTCTATTTAAAGTATTATATGTTCATTCATTAATTTTCTATTGTGTACATACTTGTTGCATTAGTTAATCACCACCTAGATTTATTTTTAAGTCATTTAAAGTATTTGATGATTTTCCTATGGACAAAGGACATGGACAATTAGAGGACTAAATACATGTAAGAAATACGGTATAACACTTGGAAAAATAATGGTGCAAGGTTCTTAAATAAACTACTTGTTAAATTAGAAACCCTAATTTTATGTGATAGCTATTATTGAATTCGAACCATAACCTTTATTGTTTTATATTTATAAAAATTGTGTATTACAAGGATCGTGAGCATGTAAGGAACTCGAAAAGCGGGATTATAACGAACAAGTTATGGAATTTACAAGTTATATATATTAACTTATAAAAAATAGTTTTATAAGCTGTAATGAACAGTAAAGTTACTGTTCATCAAGGGTTTAAATTGTATAAATATAATATTTTGATAAAATTCCTTAATACGAACCACGGGACATAAGAACTCGGGGAAAACGGAATTTTAACGAACCCGTTTCGTAGTTTAAAAGTTATATGTTAATATAATTGTATAAAAAACATTTTTTATAAACTGCTGCTCGTGAATAGTAAATACTATGTTCTCAGGGAATTAAAATTTTATAAATTTAATATTTTGATAAATTTTCTTAATACTAATCCAAGGACATAAGGATCTCGAGAAACGGAACTATAACGAACGAATTATGATTTAATCAAGTTACAAATAATTAGTTTTATAAAAATAGTTTTTATTAATACGGTGCATGAACAGTAAAAGATATGTCATAGGGGGTTAAACTTAATTTAAAAGATGATATTTTGATAACTTTTTTAATCCGATGAGTGGACATAAGAAACGTATAAAACGGAGTCGAAACGATAAAGATATGAAGTTTTAAAACTCGCGCGCATTACTTTTATTTTTATACAATCTTTTATAAAACAATTAAATTAATAATGACATATCATTATTAAATCATACATTTTACAAATGATACATTAGTAAATAAAAATAATATTTTCTTTACAAGTACAAGTATATATGCTTTAATTTAATAAAGTACGAATTAATTATTGATTTAACTTTTAAAGAATTTATAAAAACTATTAGGTGGTGGTGTAACTATACGACATGTGATGTTTTAATTATATGAAATACTTTATACTCATACGGCCTATAATTAATTAGGTTGCATTCAAATTGCCAAGGCGATCCACTTACTTGATTTAGATAATCAATCATTCACTTACGGTGAGTTCATAGCTCCGCTTTTACACAATTATATTGTTTTATAACATTGGGGTGAGAAACATGCATTGTTTTACATTTGGACGCAAGTACTCTTTTAAACATATTACGAGTTGGCATAAGTCCGTTAACCCACTATTGCCCACTATATGGTAACTGTCATTTGTAGTTAGCGATGCAGCGAATCTTTGTTATGAATAGATCTATTTGGCATTGACATCCCCGTTCGGGTGAGTAGCGCTCATCAGTTTCGACAGTACTGAAACAACGAACCTAGGAAGCTTTGTGACAAAATCCATCGTGATATTGTCCCACTTCCATTGAGGTATCTCGGGTTGTACCAACAAACCCGATTGTCTCTGATGTTCGGCCTTAACCTTAGCACAGGTCAAGCACTTGCTAACATAGGTGGCGATATCAGCTTTCATATTGGGCCACCAATATAGCTTCTTTACGTCTTGGTACATTTTCTCGGAACCTGGATGGATAGAATACTTCGATTTGTGGGACTCGTGCATGATCACAGTCCGCAAATCGCCATAACAAGGTAACCAACTCCTGCCATTGAGGCATAGGGTTCCATCCGTACGAGGTTCCAACTTTTCTGTTCTAATTGCCTCTGGATATTTAGCATTTTCAATCAGCATACCTCCAACATCCTCATTCTTGATGTTCTCTGGTTTTCGTGCTTCAGTCTGAGTAGTCAAGATTTGCTTAGGAAGATCCAAGCCAATAGTCATGACTAAAGCTCGAACTCTTAACGGTGGTTCCCGTTCTTTCCTGCTCAAAGCATCAGCAACGACATTTGCCTTCCCTGGGTGATAACGAATATCGCAATCGTAATCACTCAGCAACTCTAACCATCGGCGTTGTCTCATGTTCAATTCCTTCTGATTAAGAATATGCTGTAAACTCTTATGATCAGTGAACACCGTACACTTGGTACCATACAGATAGTGTCTCCAAATCTTCAGAGCAAACACTACTGCTCCAAGTTCCAGATCATGAGTAGTATAGTTTTTCTCATGGATCTTTAACTGGCGTGATGCATAAGAAATCACCTTTTCTCTTTGCATCAACACAGCGCCCAAACCCTTCTTTGAAGCATCGCAGTATACGATAAAATCTTCACTTCCTTCGGGTAAAGCCAGAATTGGTGCACTACACAACTTCTGCTTCAATAACTGGAACGCTGCCTCTTGTTTGTCACCCCACTCAAACTTGACCTTCTTTTGAGTGAGCTTCGTCATTGGTTTGGCAATCTTTGAAAACCCTTCAATGAATCGCCGATAATACCCAGCAAGACCTAAAAACTGACGAATCTCCGTTGGCGTCTTAGGAGATGCCCAATCTTTAACGGATTCGATCTTGGCTGGATCTACGTGAATGCCTTTATTGTCAATCACGTGACCGAGGAACTGTACTTTGGGAATCCAAAATTCACATTTGGAAAATTTTGCATACAACTCCTCTTTCTTCAACAACTCCAATATTATCTTCAGATGCTCTTCGTGCTCTTGCTTGCTCTTGGAATAGATCAAAATATCGTCAATAAAGACAATTACGAATTTGTCCAGATAAGGTTTGCACACTCGGTTCATGAGGTCCATAAACACAGCAGGTGCGTTGGTCAAACCAAACGGCATGACTTGGAATTCGTAATGTCCATATCGAGTTCTGAAGGCAGTCTTCGAGATGTCTTCTTCTCGAACCCTCAATTGGTGATAACCTGACCTTAGGTCGATCTTCGAGTAGACACTCGACCCTTGAAGTTGGTCAAATAAGTCATCAATTCTTGGTAGCGGATAACGGTTCTTCACCGTTAGTTTGTTTAGTTCCCGATAATCTATGCACATCCGTAACGATCCATCTTTCTTCTTGACGAATAGAACTGGAGCTCCCCATGGTGACGAACTAGGTCTTATAAAGCCTTTGTCGGAAAGCTCTTGTAGTTGATCCGCCAATTCCTTCATTTCTGATGGGGCCAATCGATAAGGTGCCCGTGCTACAGGTGCAGCACCAGGTACTAGATCGATATGAAATTCCACTTGTCTGGTAGGTGGAAGGCCTGGCAAGTCCTCGGGAAATACTTCGGGGAAATTTTTGACGATCGGTACATCTTCCAGTTGCTTCTTCTTTGACTTGTCTCCAGTCTCCTTGACGGTAATATGTGCCAAAAAGACGTGACAACCTTGTAGCACATACTTCTGGGCCTTGGTGCACGAGATGATGTTCAATCGAGTCCCGCGTTTATTTCTACTTCCGTCTCCATGAAAAATTAAGATTTCGCTCCCAAAAGGAATACGAACGATCTTCTTTGCACAGTCAATAACGGCCTGGTATTTCGTCAACCAGTCCATGCCAATTATGACGTCATAAGTACCCATTTCAACAGGCATTAGGTCGACGTGAAACGGATGGTTCAGAAAATTTAACGTGCAACCCAGTAATACCGTATTTACCCATATTATGCTACCATCAGCTAATTCAACGTTATAACCATGATCTAATGTAGTGGGGGCTATATTAATCAAAGCACTAAATTGAGTAGACACGAAACTTCTATCTGCACCAGTATCAAATAAAATGGAAGCACAACGGTTGTTTAGGAGAAACGTACCCGTCACAACGTTGTTGTCTGGGTTTTGCCCTGCGACTCCCACTGCATAAGCCCTGGCTACACCGCTACCATTTCCCTGATTCTTGGTCTTCCACTGGGGGCAGTTGCTCCTGAAGTGGCCTGGAGTCCCACACTCAAAGCAAACAATGGCATTTGTATTTGCCCCTTGGGCTCTTGGGTTGTTGTTGTTACGGTTGTTGTTGTTATTGTTGTTGCGGTTGTTGTTGTTTGCAGTCGTAGGCCGGCTCCTACAGTCCCTGGCCAGGTGACCAAGTTTCCTGCAGTTAGTGCATTTCGGTGTACAAGGACCGTGATGGTTGAAGTTACACTTGGGACATCGAGGTTTAGTCCCTTCATACGGTTTCCTGTCACCATTCCCGGCAGCATAAGCCCTGCCTGTATTCTGCCTTTTGTTCTGCTGGTAGGTTTGGTTATTTCGAGGAGTGTCTTCCAACTTCCTCTTGTTTTCAGCCAAAGTGTTAATCCTCCTTTCCATCAAGCCAGTTGCCATCTCAATAGCCTCCTGCATGGTCTTTGGCTTCGATGCCACAACACTTGAGTAAATCGGGTCGGGCATCCCACCGACATATCTTTCAATTTTGTCAGCTTCTTCAGGGAACATCCTGTCACTCAGCAATGCTAGCTCCTGGAATCGTTGGTTGTAGGCTACCACATCGGTGCCTTGTACTTTTAGGTTCCACAACTCTGTCTCAATTTTCTTGATCTCATTCCTTGGACAATATTTAGTTGTCATCTTCTTTTTCAAGTCAGACCACGTCATCGCATACGCAACATCATTAGTCACTGTCCTAGCATGTGAGTTCCACCATGTTAGAGCAGTTCCCATTAGAGTACAAGTGGCAAACTTCACTTGATTCTCCACTGTGCAATTACTTATGCGGAATACAGTTTCCATCCTCTCAAACCACTGGGTCAAGTTGACCACTTCTTCTGTACCCCTGAAGAATATGGGTTGACATTTCATGAAGTCTTGATAGGTGCAACTTCCCGACAGGTGCGTTCATTCCTTCTTGCACCAGTTCCTGAGGTAAGGCTATGTCGCCATTCCGGGTATGCAGCAGTGCTGCTAAAACAGCATGGACTCCTCATCGATCATGGCCTGATTGTTGGGCTACGGTGACAGAGGAGTGGCTGGTTGGTAGTAGGGTCTGCGTGACAGGTGGTGGCGTTGTAGTAACTGGTTGGGGGAGTCTTGTGGTGACTGGCTTGACATTGTGGTTCCTGGGTGGGCCTTCCATTTTAGGTGCCATTTTCTTAAATCACAAGAAAAACATAACACCGTTAGATTTCAAAAATCTTAACCATAACCCGAATATACATAATGAATAAACGAGATCACAACATAAGTGAAATAACACAAGTTATTGAAAATTAACAAATCTGACATTTATTCACAATAAACCTCGATTTCATATAATACATAATCCATCTCTTTATATTTAACTGGGAAAATAATTACTGATTGGTTTATATACAAACGATCATAACAACCTAGGTTACAAGACAAAATAACCTAAAAGCCATACTAGAGAAGATATACTAGTAATACTTAGTAGGCTGTACAAATTAGCCGATTATATGAACAAAAGATCTACTGAGTAGCTTAGTCACAAACAAAAGATCTATAAAGTCTGCTAGCTGAACAACCCATAATACTTAAACAAGATGTTCAGGTAGCTACAATCATAATCCAGTTCTAGGTTATTGCTACCGGCCTCCTCTGGTTTAGCTCTGGTTATGCACGGATCCATATAAGCAATGGTCCTGAGTCTCTGTTATCTCGGAATCATCTGAGCTTGAGGCTTCTTCCACTATCTTCAGGGTCTTACTATACTGGCCTCTGCCTCCGTTTGTCTGTTTTCAGCAGCTCTGAAATTCATGTCTGTCTCCTTATGGGTCTGCTGCCCACGTAACTCGACGATCACGGATGTGGGTCATAAACCGCTAGTCCGAAGTAATTATTCACTCGGAATGCGTCTTGGTCACAAAGCATCCATCGATTGTGCCCAAGCGGCAACGTGATAGTATGGCCTCTCCTCCATCAGAATGGTGTACGTTGTGGAGAGGACTTTTCAATCTCCAAACGTGTTGATGGGCTTTAGGTAGAGCTCGGTCATGACCGTGCATCATCTTGCTGAGAGTAGATATCTCATCAACTCCTCGTTCAACAGGTAGATGATAACTCCTATTAACCTCTCTGGTTGACCCCCTCTAGGGGTGGTCGGTTGCAATCTCTGGGATGGCTCCAACAAGATCATCCCAAGTATCCCTAATACCATAGCCTAACTCTCTAGACATCGGGCATCCTGGAGCGGCCTCTAATGTATCAGCAAATCCATATAGGTCTGCCCTAGCTGTGGTAGGTCCAACCCGCCTAGCAGTCCCAGCTGCCGAACTCTCCCCGACCTCGTATCCAGGACCAGGAGTAGTACGACACAGCCTCTTACGAAGCGGTATCCACATCCTCAGGAATCTCAGTATCCATGAACATGCGATTGGTAGTGCATCTCTCCGTCTAATCCACATTGCAGCTACGGGATCAAGAGGATTCCATCAACATAAGTAGGCTAATGGGGGGTGGGGGATGGTAATAGGTAATGGTGGAGAGGAGTATCATTCGAAGCGAATGTTGGTGATGAGTATGGTAGAGAGGTGATGGTGGATTGGAGTAGGTTAGGCTATTACTTCTCTCAGACTTCCTCGGAGTGGAAAGGTGTTGGCGCCTGGGTCGGATGGACATCCTAGCCGTGGTCGCGATAAGCAATGTATGGGTCCCTGGTCAGTGAATAGCAAAACCGTGGAAGGCCTCTGGCAGGAGCTAAGTGTCTCATATATCATCTCTTCTGTCAGCTGGAGAGTCGGCGGATCCTCACTCAGGATTCTCCTACGTCATCCTCCTCTAGGGTCTCCTCAGGGTCGGTACTCCGGTATATAATCCTGGTGACTGATGTAGTGGGTGACGTCTAGCAGCGGGCTAAGTGGCTGCTCCTCACGGCGGGAATATCTATCGGTCTACCGGTAAGTTAAGAACTCGGGTAGACAGGCTTCGGAACAATGGTACATAGATAGGTTGAAGGTGGTGCCTGCTCGGTCTCAGGGATCCGGGCAGTAATCTGGTGATGGTGGTGGCCTCATAACTAAGAGTACTTACGACTGCATGGTGTACCCACACTATGTATAAATCGTCCTCAGATAGAGTTGTGTATGTAACGTTAGTTATTAGACGTGCTCAGAAGTCTGACTTGTCGTACTGAAATCAAAAATTAGCTTATTTAGTATTATTATTTAAGATCATCATCCTTATAGTAGTAGTATTTTTACTAACAGTATATCATTTATGCATGTAAATAGCCCTAATCCGACTAATGCAATAATTTGTATAATGAATACCCCGTTAAAAACCACCTTTTGTATGTTGCAATGTGTGAAAAATGGTTATAGTCCAGCAAACTATTTTTTTGATGGTTCTCTATAACCTTGCTCTTTGATACCAATTGTAACAACCCCCATAAAAACAATAAATGGGGATGGTCGCAAGCAGGAGGAATAAGGTATACGGGGCAATGTACTTCAAGATCAACAGCACCAAGATATATACTCAAGACGACACACAAAAGTCGTATTAAATGATACTTTGGATTTAAATTCAAAAGATATCCTTAAAAAGCTTATAGCTTTACGTTTTCTTGGTTTCATATTACAAAAGACAACATTATTTCCTCAAAACATGATTACACATAAGTCTTTAATGTACAATCCATTGCATCCTCGTGGGCATCTCGTGCCTAATGACTCCTGAAAACTTTGCTTAAAACGTCAACAAAATTGATGGTGAATTCATAGGTTCAATGTATTTAAATTAGATGCAGGACCGCATGATTTCTACGTGAATGTTTACAACATATGCCAACTATCACAAAACCAGATTATTGTTTGCCACTAAGACTATGACTCGATGCTCAATCCTATATTTGCTTTTTTAGCAGTTATTGCTTGCAGGGTAAAGTTGTTATGTAACCCGCAACATCCTAAGTCCGATCATGGTCAACGTTCGTTCCTGTGGTAGTAATCACCCAAACGGGGAGGTTAATCCCATATAGATCTATTTATATCATTCGCGCTACATTAATGTTTATTACAAACTAATCCTATGCAATTAACAGTTCATGATAATGGGCTCAGGAGGGTTATCGTACTTAGGCAAAACAATAATCATATACTTTCAACACTTGCGTCCAATTTATTAAACAATGATCATTGTTCTACCCAAATAATAATAAATTAGTTTAAATTGTAAAAAGTGGGGGCATATGAACTCACCTTGAGTACAGATAGCTCTATTTTTCTAGATAAAAACGTCACACTAGACGATAATGCAACTATTTAAATTAAGGTGTATAAGGACTGAGTTACATTTAATTAACAACACTGATTATAATCTAATTGTTGTTATTCGTTACTATCGTTCAGGGCTATCATAAATAAAGAGGTCATGACATGACAGTACGAGGTGGTTTAGGACTCTTTAAATGTAAATCCCATAACTCATCGATACGCCTTCCGAAGTGGCTCATTATGAAATCCCTAAGTAATATAGACTTGGATAAACCACTCAATATTCTATATAGCCTAATCATCCCGACTTATCATTTATGTAAATAGTATTATAAAGTGATAAAGTTTTATAAATATATTTTGTAAAATTGACCTAAACTTGGTGTTTTAACCCGTCTGTTGCTCGACGCTTTCTTCGTCCCCGTCTTCGTAGTAGTAAGACGAGCGATCAAAATATTACATTTTAAAGTTTTAAAAAATTCTGTGATTGAAATAGATTAGAAAATTACTGTTCAATGATCTGCTTCATTTGTAAGTTTTAGGGTTTTAATTAGGTAAACTTGTAATTAGCGATAATCTTATTCGTTTTAACTACGCATTTTTGTGATTCCTTCGAGTACGTTCACGTTTTATAAGATTTATAAGATCTCTCAATTTTATCACTGATGAATAGTGATTTTTACTGTTCATAGGTTTATAAATTACTTTTTTAAACTTTTTAATCTATCAAAAACGTCCGTTAAAAGTTTTTATTGCGTTTATTAGTTCACGTTTTTAACGATTCTTAGCGGTTTGTTCGATATGTATCCAAAAGTTATATCATATATTAGAGGGATTTTATAAAGTTAAATGTTGCTGTATTTCGATTGTAACAAACTTTTTTATAAAAATAGTATTATAAAGTTTTTAAGTTGTAAACTGTTTTTAACGTTTCTTTCTTGTTATTAGATCGTGTTTTTAAGTTTCTTATCATATGGTAATCGTTCCACGAGGCGTATTATTTTTTTTAAAATATCATACTACTGTTCAAAATTCGAATTTGGGACAGCCCCTATGTATTTATGTTTGTTTCTTTATAAAACCCTTGTTTTATGTATCTTATTAAGTTAGTAGTTTATTAAAAAAACTCTTTATTAACACCATTATTTTACATATGTGGCACTTATATAAAAGTCTAAACTTATCAATCCTTAGTTCCATATAATTTCAATTGTATAACAAGTTTCAAACCTTTTTTATTGTTCATATTTTCACAAGTGATGTTTAAGAATAGAAACATTATTAGACCCTAATTAGCCTTTAAAAATGTTATACTTACATATAAGTTAAAACTTATTTTTATATTTTACTTTTCCTTGATTTTTTAACATCATAGGGACATGAGAATAAGTGTATAAATTGATAAACTCAAATAAAAATCCATCTTTTTACATTTAAAAGTCATTAGTGGTGATTATGGCTATATTTAACAAGTTATTCATAAAAATCATAAGAAAGAAAATATGTAGGATATAAGGTAAACTTAGTGATGATGTAAGAGGTTGTGAAAATAAGTTCTAAACCGTGTTTTGATTCAAAAATATAGCTTCAAAGCTTATAACCTACAGATTAGGTTTCAAAAACCCTTAATCTTTCCTTGTTCTTCTTATTACTTGAGAAATGATGATAAACACATTGCTTCCCAAACCTTAGAATCACCTTAAGTATGATGTGTATTAGGGTGGTTTATATGATCTTACATAAAAGGATCAAGTTATGAATATTGTTTGGGAAGCTGATATATGCCGTGAGTTTTGAGGATGAAACGAGAGAAAGAAATGAGTTTTGTTAAGTAATAGAAGTTGTAAACATTTCTCATGCATGCATGGCTTATTTATTAGTATAAATATCTAGGCTAACTTAACCCTAGTTACTTTCTAACCCTAGTTAAGTTTAGCATGATAAGTTCTGACTAGGTGGTCAAGTCATCCTTTATAGTAATTTTCTAGTTTATTATGAACTAGGATGACACTTTGATTCATCTACACAAATTTCGGGCTTATTGTGTATTATATATGATGTTATATTTAATATTTTGAGTAATTGGGTATAAGCGTGTGGGAATTTCGTTTTGGCGTTAGTTAGGTTTTAAGAAACTTCCGGGTATGCCTCTTAACGTTATTTTATTATGAAAAGTAAGCATTGTTACGTAGCAATTAATAAAATAAGATGAACAATAGTTATTAATTATACCTACATATTAATCATATAACATCTTGCTTGATGCAAAAACATCTTTTCTATCGTTTAATTGCCACGTTACAATTGTAGGATCATTTTCAGTTTACAGCGATTTAACTTAAAGTTTTCGGTTTATGAGTAAAAGGTAAAACCCTAAAAATATATTATTGAATTCTCTTATTGTTCTGTACTATGACCTAAATTCAGGATGTGTTTTTATAATCAATTCCCATTATTGTAACCTTTTTCTCCGGTTCTTAATATAAACTTGTCTCATCATACCTTATTGTGGTGTATAACACTGACTCTTTATTTCTTTCTATGTCTTACTCTCATCGTCTCTTTCACTTTCCCTAATCGTTGATATCTTTTTAATTAGAGTTATCTCTAATTTTAGAGTAAAATGTTTATTCTTTTCTTCTCATTATTTTTTCGTCATGATGGATCTCCTTACTCTAAGTTGTGGAGACCTATTTTATATGGCAAAAAAGCTCTAAACGATCCAATCATGGAACTAGTTCTTCTATTTTTTAAACTGTTTTTACTCCATCATCCCGTATTCTGGTGTTAACACGATCTTTATTTTGTGTATATGGCTATACTCTCTTGTCTCACTTCACTTTCTCTTATTCGTTGATATCTCTTTAGTTGAGTTATTCCTAATTTTTGAGGTAAAAATTATAATCTTAATCTTTCTCATTCACTTTATTTCCTGATGATCGCCCTCCATTAAGTTGTAGAACTACCTTTATATGGCAAAAAGAACTAAACGATACAAACTTTGTATCTTGTTTATCCTGTTCTTAAATATACATTGGATCATATCCTTATTGTGATGTATAAACGCCGGACTCTTTATTTTCTTTCTATGGCTTACTATCATCGTCTTCTTCACTTCTCCCTATTCGTTGATTCTCTTTTATTAGAGTGTTTCCCTAATATTTGAGTAAAAAATTATTAATCTATCACTATCTCATTCACTTTATCTTAGTTGATGATTCTCCTTATCTCTAAGTTGTGAGATATATTTTATATGCCCTAACTAATAATGCCCGTTATACGATACCAGCATTGTAACTTGTTCTCCTGTTTTTAAAAACGTGTCTCTAATCCTTATTGTGGTGTATAACCCGAACTCTTTTATTTTTTCTATGGCTTACTCTCATCGTCTCCTTCACTTTCTCTATTCGTTGATATCTC
The DNA here is from genome assembly GCA_026074375.1 of Tanacetum coccineum. Classification (NCBI taxonomy): domain Eukaryota; kingdom Viridiplantae; phylum Streptophyta; class Magnoliopsida; order Asterales; family Asteraceae; genus Tanacetum; species Tanacetum coccineum. Next base: position 32,250 of record BQNB010041432.1, read on the forward strand.
TTTAATTGGAGTTATCTCTAATTTTAGAGTAAAATTATTAATCTATATCTTCTCATTCACTTTCTCTTCATGATGATCTCACTCCACTCTAAGTTGTGAGACCTATTTTATATGGCTAGAAAGACCTAAACGATACCAACATTGTAACTTGTTCTTCCTGTTTTTAAATATCTTGTTCGGCATCAACCACTTATTGTGGTGTATAACCTCCGACTCTTTAATTCTTTCTATGGCTTTACTCTCATCGTCTCCTTCAACCTTTCTCTATTCGTCTGATTATCTCTTTAGTTGGAATTATTCCTAATTTTAGAGTAAAATTATTAATCTATCTCTTCTCATTCACTTTCTATTCATGATGATCTCCCTCCACTCTAAGTTGTGAGACCTATTTTATATGGCTAGAAAGCACTTTTCGTTTACAAACATTGTTACTGTTTTCCTGTTCTTAAAAACTTGTCTAATCATCCCTTATTGTGGTGTATATACGCCGGACTCTTTATTTCTTCTTAATGGCTTAATTCCATCGTCTTCTTCACTTTCTTTATTCGTTGATATCTCACTTTAAATTGGGAGTTAATCCCCTAATATTTGCGTAATAAATTATTAATCTATCTCTTATCATTTAACTTTCTCTTCCTGGTGATCTTCCCTCCATCTCTAAGTTGTCTGAGACCTTTTTTTTATATGGCTTGAACTCTAAACGTACCAACTTGTAACTTGTTCTCATGTTCTTAATATACTTGTTTTCATCCACATTTGTTGGTGTATAACATCGACTCTTTTATTTTTACTAGGCTTACTCTCATCGTCTCCTTCACATTTCTATTCGTTGATATCTTCTTTAATTGGAGTCCAATTCCTCAATTCAAGGTGTAAATTATGAATCTTTCACTTTCATTCACATTTCACTTCTGATGATCTCACTCCACTCTAAAGTTGTAAGCCCATATTTTATATGCCTATAAAGCCGAATCGTTACCAACATATTGTTAACTTTTTTTCTGTTTTCAAATATTTTTCTCTTATCCTTATTGTGGTGTTATTATAACGCTGACACACTTTATTTCGTTCTAAGGCTATACTATTCATCGGCTCCTCACTTTCTCTATTCGTTGATATATCTTTAAATTGGGGTTATCCTCTAATTCTGGAGTAAATTAATGAATCTTTCTCTTCTTTTCATTTTACTTCATGATGATCATCACTCTACCCTAAGTTGTGAGACCTATTTTTATATGGTATGGTAAGACCACCTAAACGATAACACAATTGTAACGTGTTCCTATTTTTAAATAATTTGTCTCTTCATCCCTTATTGTGGTGTCATACCCTGAACTCTGTATTTCTGTCTATGGGCTTACCTCATCGTCTCTTTCACTTTATATATTTGATTGAATATCTCTTTAATGGGAGTTATCTCTATTTTTAATGTAAAATTATTAATCTATATTTTACTACATTTACTTTATATCATGATGATTCCTCTCATCCACTCTAAGTTGTAAGTCCTATTTTATATGTCCTTGAAAGCCTAATGTTACATCCAAACATTTGTAACTTGTTCTCTGTTCTTATAATAAATTGTCTCATCATCCCTTATTGTGGTGTATTATCAACCGATACTCTTTTTATTTTGTTCTATCGCCTACTCTCATTTTCGTGTTTAATTTGTCTATTCGTTGGTTATCTCTGTAATTGGGGTCATCCTACAATTCTGGGAGTAAAAATTATGAATTTTCTATTCTCATTCAATTTCACTTCATGATGGATCTCCACTCCACTCTAGTTGTAAGTCTATTTTATATACTTACCTATAAAGCCTATACGTTTACCAATATTATAAACTTTTCTTCTGTTTTTAAATATTTTTTCTCATCATCTCTTATTATGGTGTATAATGCGGACTCTTTATTTCTTTCTATGGCTTACTCTCATCGTCTCCTTCACTTTTCTCATTCGTGGATATCTCTTTTAATTGGTTTTATCCCTAATTTTTGGAAGAAAAATTATTATCCTAATCTTCTCATTCACTTTCCTACCTTCATGATGATCTCCCTCCACTCTAGTTTGTAGAGACCTATTTTAGATGCCTAGAAGCCCTAACATACCATAATTGTTAGCTTATTCTCCTGTTTTTAATGAACTTGTCTCATCATCACATATTGTGGTGTATAACGTGACTGTCTTTATTTCTTTTTATGCTTACTATCATCGTGCACTTCACTTTTCTACTCTTCGTTGATTTATTCTTGGAATTGGAATTTATCTCTAATTTTGGATGTAAAATTATTTATCTATTCTCTTCTAATTTACTTTCTATCATGATGATCTCCCTCCACTTAAGTTGTGAGACTTAGTTTATTTTGGCTAGAAACGCCCTCAAATTAGTTTACCTACATTATAACTAGGTTCTCCTTTTGTCTTAAATAACTATGTTCATCATTCCCCTTATTGTGGTGTATAACCCCGACACTTTATTTCTTTTTATGGCTTACTCTACATCCGTCTCCTTTCAACTTTCTCTATTCGTTGATTATTCTTTAATTGGTGTTTTATCTTTATTTTAAAAGTAAAATAATATATCTATATCTTCCTCATTCACTTTATCATGATGATCTCCAACACTTTAAAGTTGTAGGACTATTTTATATGGTTATGATAAGCCCTATACGATACAAACATTGAAACTGGTCTCAGTGATTTTAATAAACTTGTCTCATCATCCCTTAGTGTGGTGTTATATAACACTGACTCTTTATTTTTTTATGGCTTACTCTCATGTCTCCTTCACTGTCTCCTCATTCGTTATTTCTGTTTTAATTTTAGATTTATATCTAATTTTGGAGTAGTAATAATTATTAATCTTTCTTTTCTAATTCACTTTCTCTTCATGATGATCTCACTCCACACTAAGTTGTGAGACCTATTTTATATGTCTAGAAAGCCCTAAACAATACAAACATTGTAACTTATTCTCCCCTTCCTTTAAAAAATTGTCTATCATCCTCTATTGTGGTGTATAACGCTGACTTTTATTCTTTTCTGGACTTACTCTTACTCGTCTCCTTCACTTTCTCTATTCGTTGATATGTCTTCAATTGGAGTTATCTCTAGTTTTAGAGTAAAATTTTTAATCTATATCTTCTCATTCATTTCATATTCATGATGATCTCCTCACTCTAAGTTGTGTGACTGGTTTTATATGGCTAGAAAGCCATAAAGCTATACCACATTGTAACTTATTTGTTCTCGTTTTTAAATAATTGTCTCATATCCTGTATTGTGGAGTGTATAAAACCGACTCTTTATTTCTTTCTCATGGGCTTATCTCAAATCAATCTCCTTCACTTTCTCTATTCGTTTATATCTATTTTAATTCGATTTATTATCTAAATTTTGGAGTAAAATTAATCAATCTATCTCTTCTAATTGACTTTCCTCTTCATGTTGATCTCACTCCATCTAGTGTTGAGACTCTATTTTATATGACTAGAAAGCCCTAAACAATAACCAACATTCGTAAACTTTTCTTCTTGTTCTTAAATAACTTGTCTCATCCAATCCCTTTGTTGTGGTGAATTAACACGACTCTTTATTTTTGTCTATGGCTTACTCTATCGTCTCTTACTTTCTCTATCGTTGATATCTCTTTAATTAGGAGTTATCCCACGGTAATTTTAGAGTAAAAATTATAATTTATCTCTTCTAATACTTTTTCCTTCATGATGATCTCACTCACTCTAAGGTTGTGAAGACCTATTTTATATGCCTAGAAAAGCCCTAATCGTTACAAACATTGTAACTTGTTCTTTGTTTTTAAATATTTTTTTCAGCATCACTTATTATAATGTATAACCCTGAACTCTATATTTCTTTCTATCGGCTTTTGCTCTCATCGTCTCCTTCTCTTCTCTATTCATTGATATACTTTAATTAGAGTCATCCTAAATTAGAGTAGAGTTATGAATCTTTCTATTCTCATTCAATTCATTTCATATGATTCTCACTCCACTCTAAGTTTGTGAGAGGACCTATTTTATATGACTTGAAAGCCCTAAGCAATACCAACATTGTAACTTTTTCTCTTGTCTTCAAAATTAACTTTGTCTCATTCATCCTTAATTGTGGTGTATAACGCCGACTCTTTATTTCTTTCTATGGCTAATCTCATCGTCTCCTTCACTTTCTCTATTCGTTTATATCTCTTTAATTGGAGTTATCTAATTTTAGAGTAAATTTATTAATCTATATTTCTCATTCACATTCTATTCAATGATGATCTTCGTCCACTTAAGTTGTGAGACTATTTTATATGGCTAGCCCCACACAATGCCCTTAAACTATACCATACCATTGTAACTTTTGTTTCCTGTTTTTAAATAACTTGTCTCTCATCCCGTATTATGGTGTATGACACGACTCTTTATCTTCTTTCTATGGCTTACTCCTCAACTCGTCTCCTTCACTTTCTCATATTCGTTGAGATCTCTTTAATTCGATTTTTTATCTTATTTTGGAGTAAATATTATCAATATATCTAATATCATTCCCTTTATCTTCACTGATGATCTCACTCACTCTAAGTATGATTGTGACCTATTTTATATGACTAGAAAGCCCTAAACATTACCATACATTGTCAACTTTTCTCTCCCATGTTCTTAAATACTTGTCTCCTATCCCTTATTGTGGTGTATAACCACTGACTCTTTATTTCGTTCTATGGTTAATCACCATCGTTCTTCACCTTTCTACTATTCGTTGATATCTCTTTAGTTGGAGTTATCCTAATTTTAGAGTAAAATTATCGGTGTTATACACCACAATAAGGGATGATGAGACAAGTTATTTAAGAACAGGAGAACAAGTTACAATGTTGGTATCGTTTAGGGCTTTCTAGCCATATAAAATAGGTCTCACAACTTAGAGTAGAGTGAGATCATCATGAAGTGAAATTGAATGAGAAGAGAAAGATTCATAATTTTACTCCAAAATTAAGGATAACTCCAATTAAAGAGATATCAACGAATAGAGAAAGTGAATGAGACGATGAGAGTAAGCTATAGAAAGAAATAAAGAGTCAGCGTTATACACCACAATAAGTGATGATGAGAAAAATTATTTAAAAACAGAAGAACAAGTTACAATGTTGGTATCGTTTAGGGCTTTCTAGCCATATAAAATAGGTCTCACAACTTAGAGTGGAGGGAGATCATCATGAAGAGAAAGTGAATGAGAAGAGATAGATTAATAATTTTACTCCAGAATTGAGGATGACTCCAATTAAAGAGATATCAACGAATAGAGGAAGTGAAGGAGAAGATGAGAGTTAGCCATAGAACAAAATAAAGAGTCAGTGTTATACACCACAATAAGGGATGATGAGACAAGTTATTTAAAAACAGGAGAACAAGTTACAATGTTGGTATCGTTTAGGGCTTTCTAGCCATATAAAATAGGTCTCACAACTTAGAGTGGAGGGAGATCATCATGAAGATAAAGTGAATGAGAAGAGATAGATTAATAATTTTACTCTAAAATTAGAGATAACTCCAATTAAAGAGGTGTCAACGAATAGAGGAAGTGAAGGAGAAGATGAGAGGAAGTGAATAGAGAAAGTGAAGGAGATGCTTCTTCTCATTCAATTTCATATGATCTCCCTTTAAATAATTTTACTCTTTATTTATTTCTCTATTCTAAAATTATGAATCTTTCTCTTCTCATTCAATTTCACTTTCTCTTCATGATGATCTCCCCCCACTCTAAGTTGTGAGACCTATTTTATATGCCTAGAAAGCCCTAACGATACCAACATTATAACTTGTTCTCCTGATTTTAAAGAACTTACTATCGTTTATATCTCTTGTTCTCCTGTTCTTAAATAACTTGTCTCATCATCACTTATTGAGGTGTATAACTCTCATCCATGATGATGTCATCATGAGACATTTAGAGTGGAGGGATGATGAGAAAAAATATTTAAAATAAAGAGTCAGTGTTATACACCAATTAAAATAGGTCTCACAACTTAGAGTGGAGGAGAAGATGGGAGTTAGCCATTGAACGAAATAAAGAGTCGGTGAACAATGAGAGTAACTAAATGATGAGACAATGAAGGAGACAATGAGAGTAAGCCATAGAAAGAAATAAAGAGTCGGTGCTATACACCAATAAAGAGAAAGCCCTCCACTCTAAGTTGGTATCCTCTATTCGTTGATATCTCTTCACGATGATCTCCCTCCACTCTTTATTTAATCAATATCTTCTCATTCACTTTCTCTAATTAAAGAGATATCAATGAATACATGAAGTGAAGGAGATACCAACATTGTAACTTGTTCTCCTGTTTTTAAATAATTTGTCTCATCATCCCTTATTGTGGTGTATAACACCGACTTTCTATTTCGTTCTATGGCTAACTCTCATCTTCTCCTTCACTTCCTCTATTCGTTGATATCTCTTTAATTAGAGTCATCATCCATTCTGGAGTAAAATTATAAATCTTTCTCTTCTCATTCACTTTCACTTCATGATGATCTCACTCCACCCTAAGTTGTAAGACCTATTTTATATGCCTAAAAAGCCCTAAACGTTACCAACATTGTAACTTGTTCTTCTGTTTTTAAATAATTTTTCTCATCATCCCTTATTGTGGTATATAACCCCGACTCTTTATTTCTTTCTATGGCTTACTCTCATCGTCTCCTTTACTTTCTCTATTCGTTGATATCACTTTAATTAGATTTATCTCTAATTTTAGAGTAAAATTATTAATCTATCTCATCTCATTCACTTTATCTTCATGATGATCTCCCTCCACTCTAAGTTGTAAGACTTATTTTATATGGCTAGAAAGCCTTGAACGATACCAACATTGTAACTTGTTCTCCTGTTTTTAAATAACTCATCTCATCATCCCTTATTGTGGTGTATAACACTGACTCTTTATTTTGTTCTATGGCTAACTCTCATCTTCTCCTTCACTTCCTCTATTCGTTGATATCTCTTTAATTGGAGTTATCCTCAATTTTGGAGTAAAATTATGAATCTTTCTCTTCTTATTCAAGTTCACTTCATGATGATCTCACTCCACTCTAAGTTGTGAGACCTATTTCGTTGATATCTCTTTAATTGGAGTTATCCTCAATTGAGTAAAATTATATCCCTTAACAGTGATATCAGGTGGCAATTAAAGAGAAAGTGAATGATTACAAGAGTATAGGAGATTACAAGTCGTTTCCTAAAAAGCCCTAAACGTTACCAACATTGTAACTTGTTCTTCTGTTTTTAAATAATTTTTTTCATCATCCCTTATTCTGGTGTATAACGCTGACTCTTTATTTCTTTTTATGGCTTACTCTCATCGTCTCCTTCACTTCCTCTATTCGTTGATATCTCTTTAATCGGAGTCATCCTCAATTCTAGAGTAAAATTATGAATCTTTCTCTTCTCATTCAATTTCACTTCATGATGATCTCACCCTACTCTAAGTTACGAGACCTATTTTATATGGCTAAAAAGCCCTAAACGTTACCAACATTGTAACTTGTTCTTCTGTTTTTAAATAGTTTTTCTCATCATCACTTATTGTGGTGTATAATGCTGACTCTTTATTTCGTTCTATGGCTTACTCTCATCTTCTTCTTTACTTTCTCTATTCGTTGATATCTCTTTAATTGGAGTCATCCTCAATTCTGGAGTAAAATTATGAATCTTTCTATTCTCATTCAATTTCACTTCATGATGATTTCCTCCACTCTAAGTTGTGAGACCTATTTTATATGCCTAGAAAGCCCTAACGATACCAACATTGTTACTTGTTCTCCTGTTCTTAAATAACTTGTCTCATCATCCCTTGTTGTGGTGTATAACACTGACTCTTTATTCCACTTCATCCCTTATTGTGGTGTATAACCCCGACTAGTTATTTAAGAAGAGAAGAGATACCTCCACTCAACGAATAAGAAAGTGAAATTGAATGATCTCCCTCCACTCTAAGTTGTGGTGTATAACGCCGACTCCAATTAAAGAGATATCAACGAATAGAGAAAGTAAAGAAGAAGATGAGAGTAAGCCATAGAACGAAATAAAGAGTCGGTGTTATACACCACAATAAGGGATGATGAGAAAAATTATTTAAAAACAGGAGAACAAGTTACAATGTTGGTATCGTTTAGGGCTTTCTAGCCATATAAAATAGGTCTCACAACTTAGAGTGGAGTGAGATCATCATGAAGTGAAATTGAATGAGAATAGAAAGATTTATAATTTTACTCTAGAATTGAGGATGACTCCAATTAAAGAGATATCAACGAATAGAGAAAGTAAAGAAGAAGATGAGAGTAAGCCATAGAAAGAAATAAAGAGTCAGCGTTATACACCACAATAAGTGATGATGAGAAAAATTATTTAAAAACAGAAGAACAAGTTACAATGTTGGTATCGTTTAGGGCTTTCTAGCCATATAAAATAGGTCTCACAACTTAGAGTGGAGTGAGATCATCATGAAGTGAAATTGAATAAGAAGAGAAAGATTCATAATTTTACTCTAGAATTGAGGATGACTCTGATTAAAGAGATATCAACGAATAGAGGAAGTGAAGGAGACGATGAGAGTAAGCCATAGAAAGAAATAAAGAATCAACGTTATACACCAGAATAAGGGATGATCAGAAAAATTATTTAAAAATAGAAGAACAAGTTACAATGTTGGTAACGTTTAGGGCTTTTTAGGAAACGACTTGTAATCTCCTATACTCTTGTATTCATTCACTTTCTCTTTATATGCCACCTGATATCACTGTTAAGGGATATAATTTTACTCAATTGAGGATAACTCCAATTAAAGAGATATCAACGAAATAGGTCTCACAACTTAAAGTAGAGTGAGATCATCATGAAGTGAACTTGAAGAAGAAGAGAAAGATTCATAATTTTACTCCAAAATTGAGGATAACTCCAATTAAAGAGATATCAACGAATAGAGGAAGTGAAGGAGAAGATGAGAGTTAGCCATCGAACGAAATAAAGAGTCAGTGTTATACACCACAATAAGGGATGATGAGACGAGTTATTTAAAAATAGGAGAACAAGTTACAATGTTGGTATCGTTCAAGGCTTTCTAGCCATATAAAATAGGTCTTACAACTTAGAGTAGAGGGAGATCATCATGAAGATAAAGTGAATGAGATGAGATAGATTAATACTTTTACTCTAAAATTAGAGATAAATCCAATTAAAGAGATATCAACGAATAGAGAAAGTGAAGGAGACGATGAGAGTAAGCCATAGAAAGAAATAAAGAGTCGGGGTTATATACCACAATAAGGGATGAAGAGAAAAATTATTTAAAAACAGAAGAACAAGTTACAATGTTGGCAACGTTTAGGGCTTTTCAGGCATATAAAATAGGTCTTACAACTTAGGGTGGAGTGAGATCATCATGAAGTGAAAGTGAATGAGAAGAGAAAGATTCATAATTTTACTCCAGAATTGAGGATGACTCCAATTAAAGAGATATCAACGAATAGAGGAAGTGAAGGAGAAGATGAGAGTTAGCCATAAAACGAAATAAAGAGTCGGTGTTATACACCACAATAAGGGATGATGAGACAAATTATTTAAAAACAGGAGAGCAAGTTACAATGTTGGTATCTCCTTCACTTCATGTATTCATTGATATCTCTTTAATTAGAGAAAGTGAATAAGAAGATATAGATGAAATAAAGAGTGGAGGGAGATCATCATGAAGAGATATCAACGAATAGAGGATTCCAACTTAGAGTGGAGGGAGATCATCATGAAGAGATATCAACGAATAGAGGATACCAACTTAGAGTGGAGTGATGAAGGATAAAAGGAGAGAACATAAGCAGTCTTAAGCATTTTATTCAATATTTGGAAATGTTAAGCATGAGGAGCGTTAATTAAAGTTATGTCTGGTAATGTTTTGAATATGATTTTACACTTTTTCAAAATGTTACATTTTAGACCCTGGGGTTTGGAAAACTACAAGTAGACCCTTAGGGTTTGCATTTTTATAACTTTGGTCCCCAACTTTATTGATATACCAAGTAAACCTTGTACTTTAAAAAGTGAAAATAGACCTCTATAGTTATAACTTTGATAAAATGACACTTTAGTCCTTTTTAGTTATAAGTTTCTGAATTTACGATATATACCCCTGAATTGATTATAATTACAAAAATGTCCATATTGCCATGCAGCTTAATTTAACATTTCAATGCGTCATTTATAATTATAATAAACTAAAATATGAAGATTAACACAACAAATGTTTAATTTATGGTTTGTTTAAGTAAAAGGTAAACGGGTCAAATTAGGTTTCAAAATGAAAACGCGCGGGTTTTTAAGGTCAAATATCTTTATACTTATCAAAGTCCTTATTTTAATATTATAATATCTTATTTAGGTAGGTTATAACAAAATTTTACAAGTTTTAACCCATAGTTTTAAGTAAAAAAACATGAAATTATGGTTATTCGGGTGTACGTTTTGGATCAATAAGCATAACACATGGTTTTTGAGTTCAAAGCTTTATATTATATTTTAGCAATAAGAATATGCACATTATTCGTTTACATGAGTAGAATATAAGCTTAGAGAACTGGGTTGAGCTCATAGTCTTTGGAAACGGGTCAGAATTCGATTCGGCTTCGTACGGCTAGACGTAACACCCTCTGGCTTCGTTTCTTCTGGTTTCTTTTGGCTTCCTTTAGACTTAAGACTTCTTAAATCCTTAGGATCTATTAGAGCAAAGGATTGCTTCTATGAAGAGTTATAGAGGAGGAAGTGGGGGATGAAGAAGAATGAACAAGGATGGCTTCTATTTATACTTGTTTCAAGCTTAGATGAGTAAGCAAGCCTTAGGATCTGGTCTTGACACCTCAAGGGTCTAGTATAGAAGATGTTAAAGCTATAAAATGATGAGTAGAAGGTCTAGAAACTAGCTTGAATGTGTTGGCTATGTTTCTTGTTGCCGCGGCTGAAGTAGGCCAAAAGGAGGCCATGTGCTTCTCAAATTTGACCAAGGATAAGTCAAAGTTGCTTAGTAAGCTGCTACTATGATTATAGAAGAGGTTTCACATTGGTTATTTGGACCTGGTAGCAATTTAGCGGAGTCAAAATTGGTCCATAGAAGTAAACGGGTCTATTTTGTCGACGGTTTCTCAAATGTTTTAACAAGTTACACTAATTGTTATAAATGATTAAGGTAAAGATGAAATAGGTAGTGTAAGGTCTGGGAATTAAAGTAATTAAGCAAAGATTAGCATTCGTTTCGGGTTAAAACAGAATTGGGTATTTAAGAAATGGAGTACGGGTTCAACTAGGGCTCATTTAGGGTTTTCTTGACTTTCTTAGCTTATATTTTGCATACTTTTGATTAAGAATGATGGATTACAAATCCTAGGCTTTATTAAAATTATATTGAAAGAAGTTTGGTGTTGGTTTAAGTATAACATGGTATAGGAAATTGAGCATAACATGTCAAAGTCACAATTTAGGGAATAATTAGGGTTGTCTGGATTCTTAAGGTTTTCTAGTACTTTGATTTTCCTTGTACATTGCAAGCTAATGATAGATTTAATGATTTTTAAACTCATATTTTATGAGTTTACAAGGGGCCCTTGTTTTGATTATTTGGGATTATAATGGGTATAAACAGGGGTTGTAAATGGGTTAAATGAACCATTAGAGTACAATTTTAGGTTTCTAGATACACGTTTTGTACGTACAAGTGAATTAAAATGATGAAGTAAATGATGAAATAGGCAATTGAATAGGATTGATATGATTGTAAAATAAGTATTACAAACCTTAATTTGAGTGTGGTTTGGTTTACAATGGATAAACAGCCAAGAATAGTCAAGTTTTAGAAACTACTCGGTTTAGGATTAAGGAATTTTGAATTAGGGTTTTTGAGGTGTACAACGATGTATGAAAGCTTATGAATAGAATATTTAGGGTTTATACATTGTAAAATGATTATATTAGCTTGCTTAAGTGGTGGTGAAGAAATTAGAATGAAAACGGAGGTAAAACGGCTATTTTAGAGATCATGCTTAATGACTTGTACATTGAGCTTTTAGAGACTTGTACTTTGACTTGAAGAGATTTTAATTATGTAAATGAGATATCATATACCTTACATAGGCTGTAGTAATCTTATGCATTCACTTTAGGGTTAACCATTTCATGAGGTTAGGGTTTAGGCTAACAAATGGTTAAAGCCGTTTGATATGATGTTGAAATGGTACTTTAGAAGTGATATACCTTAAAAAATGATATTATAATATGACTTGAATGTTATGATGATGCTTACAAATATGAAGATAGGATTGCCATACGTAGGTTGTCCGAGTCCGTTAACTTGAGTTATGCAGGTTATATTGCATATTGAGATATTGGCAAAGTAATGTAATGTAATAAAGCGAAAAATTTCCCTGAAAAAGGTGAGCTCATATATAACTGATAGATTGTACATCATCTAACTTAATAGATGGATATTTACATTTATGAAAATTGCGGGTTGTTATATAGCCATATAAAATAGGTCTCACAACTTAGAGTGGAGTGAGATCATCATGAAGTGAAATTGAATAAGAATATAATGATTCATAATTTTACTCCAGAATTGAGGATGACTCCAATTAAAGAGATATCAACGAATAGAGAAAGTAAAGAAGAAGATGAGAGTAGGCCATAGAACAAAATAAAGAGTCGGTGTTATACACCACAATAAGGGATGATGAGACAAGTTATTTAAGAACAGGAGAACAAGTTACAATGTTGGTATCGTTAGGGCTTTCTAGGCATATAAAATAGGTCTCACAACTTAGAGTGGAGGGAGATCATCATGAAGATAAAGTGAATGAGAAGAGATAGATTAATAATTTTACTCTAAAATTAGAGATAACTCCAATTAAAGAGATATCAACGAATAGAGAAAGTGAAGGAGACGATGAGAGTAAGCCATAGAAAGAAATAAAGAGTCAATGTTATACACCACAATAAGGGATGATGAGACAAGTTATTTAAAAACAGGAGAACAAGTTACAATGTTGGTATCGTTTAGGGCTTTCTAGCCATATAAAATAGGTCTCACAACTTAGAGTGGAGTGAGATCATCATGAAGTGAAATTGAATGAGAATAGAAAGATTCATAATTTTACTCCAGAATTGAGGATGACTCCAATTAAAGAGATATCAACGAATAGAGGAAGTGAAGGAGAAGATGAGAGTTAGCCATAGAACGAAATAAAGAGTCAGTGTTATACACCACAATAAGGGATGATGAGACAAGTTATTTAAAAACAGGAGAACAAGTTACAATGTTGGTATCGTTTAGGGCTTTCTAGCCATATAAAATAAGTCTTACAACTTAGAGTGGAGGGAGATCATCATGAAGATAAAGTGAATGAGATAAGATAGATTAATAATTTTACTCTAAAATTAGAGATAAATCTAATTAAAGTGATATCAACGAATAGAGAAAGTGAAGGAGACGATGAGAGTAAGTCATAGAAAGAAATAAAGAGTCGGGGTTATATACCACAATAAAGGATGATGAGAAAAATTATTTAAAAACAGAAGAACAAGTTATAATGTTGGTAACGTTTAGGGCTTTTTAGGCATATAAAATAGGTCTTACAACTTAGGATGGAGTGAGATCATCATGAAGTGAAAGTGAATCAGAAGAGAAAGATTTATAATTTTACTCCAGAATGGAGGATGACTCTAATTAAAGAGATATCAACGAATAGAGGAAGTGAATGAGAAGATGAGAGTTAGCCATAGAACGAAATAGAAAGTCGGTGTTATACACCACAATAAGGGATGATGAGACAAATTATTTAAAAACAGGAGAACAAGTTACAATGTTGGTATCTCCTTCACTTCATGTATTCATTGATATCTCTTTAATTAGAGAAAGTGAATGAGAAGATATAGATTAAATAAAGAGTAGAGGGAGATCATCATAAAGAGATATCAACGAATAGAGGATACCAACTTAGAGTGGAGGGAGATCATCATGAAGAGATATCAATGAATAGAGGATACAAACTTAGAGTGGAGGGCTTTCTCTTCATTGGTGTATAACACCGACTTTTTATTTCTTTCTACGGCTTACTCTCATCGTCTCCTTCATTGTCTCATCATTTAGTTACTCTCATTGTTCACCGACTCTTTATTTCGTTCAATGGCTAAATCTCATCTTCTCCTCCACTCTAAGTTGTGAGACCTATTTTAATTGGTGTATAACACTGACTCTTTATTTTAAATAATTTTTCTCATCATCCCTCCACTCTAAATGTCTCAAGATGACATCATCATGGATGAGAGTTATACACCTCAATAAGTGATGATGAGACAAGTTATTTAAGAATAGGAGAACAAGAGATATAAATGATAGCAAGTTCTTCAAAATCAGGAGAACAAGTTATAATGTTGGTATCGTTAGGGCTTTCTAGGAATATAAAATAGGTCTCACA
>BQNB010041433.1:28152-46762 GCA_026074375.1 Tanacetum coccineum
AAAGAAAATCTTGAAGTAACTCTGATTTCTGTTTTATTATTTCGTTGTGCAAGTTTATTAATCATTGTTACTATATCCTAGATGGGTCTTAATAACGATCTAAGGGGTCATAAAATCTCCACATCTTGGATCTTGATCTTTAACTTGATATTCTTTGATAAAATACTAATATCGTAGTCTTTGGCCTTGATTTGTCTTGACTACTGAGATCTCTGAATCTTTATCCTTGAATCTTTATGTCGCCTTGCGATCTTGTGTCTCCACCCTCATGCTCAAGGTCTTGAAAGCTTGCTAACAGTCTCCCTCGACATTTTCTTTAACATGATTACTTGTACCACATCACGGTAGGAGTAGTACTTGATCCACTTGTAAGATATGTCTTGGTTATTGTCCGGCGATCTTGTCAAAAATGTTCTTTTGAGAAAGTGCTTGTACATCAGAGATTGCGAAAGACTTTGACACGTGTACTTGAGCTTTCATTATGTATTTATCATTGTCGATTGAGCATGAGGTCTTGAATCTTGACTCTGCTGGAATGAGGTTGTAACGCCATCACTTATACTTGAAAATTGATATTAGTGATAAACATCAGATATAGACGAATATGGCTTTGTCATTTGTCTTGATTTCGGTTACATTAACCTCGGTTCCGTGAGGACCATTTTACAATATAAATATTGTACATGTGATCAGGTAGGTTTAATTTAGAAGAACCTCATTGACAGGGTTTCCAGCTCAAAGTATTAGATCCTCTAACGCGATTGCATTAGATTCGCCGTACTTGCTTGTTTTCATTACCGGAACGTCTCAAAGCAGGCAACACGATAAAAGTGAATCAGATAGTTACTATCTTTCTGATTGAGTTGTCAATTCATATACTGGACCAAAATCGATATCTAGTTGACACATGCTTGATTCATTTAGAATCTCGCAAGTCACCTACCAAGAGCTAGTTTGATGTTGAGGCTACAAGAAGGATTTTCCATCGTCACTAATGAATGCTAAAGAGATCACTCCGCATGTTTATGGAAATTACATAAGGATAAGCGTAGACTTATTGATACAAATGTTTGTATAATGAAGTACGACATTTTGTATAATGGAATTTGTGTCCTAGAACGATTTTTGATGATCCCATTGGCTCTAACTCTATAAGTGCACATTGTTATTTGGTAATGGGAGCCTGGAGCGGACGTCACCGGGGTTATTCGAATTATCTCAACGGCGTAGTCTCACGGTGCAGGTGAGGGACAGCCGAGGGGCCGGCGCGGATGAGATATTGTGTATAAATCTTCGGATGAAAGAGGTAAAGAGCTGAAGAGTATGCAATAGTGATATTCGATATGAGACTGATTGGGGCGATTGGAGTGTGTGTAGTAGAACGTGCTACTCATGCGTTTCTAGGGTGTGTTCCAGTGATCTGTGTGTTCCTGTCCATCTAGATACTATACTATCATATGTGAGAGAACACAGATAGATTAATATTGACCGACAGGTTCCTGGCCTTAGTTTGTAGAGGGCTTTCTTTCTTTTCCACCCTTTAACCTTACAATTCTTTTCATTCTCAATCCCCCTTAAGTGCTTACCGAGACTTCATGACTAGTACCTGTTGGGTTTTGTTCTAGCACTAGCTCCATCTCAGTCCGGCACTATTCCCTTCATTCTCACTTACGACGCATTTTAATCATACATAGGACTTCTACACTAGCGCGCGAGTAGGAGTTCCTGGGTAGATCCCTCCCGTTTCTGGCCTAGATCATAGAACAATAGTACCTAACCTTACCGCCTTAAACACCTTGAAAACAACAGTTGGTCGGGAGATCTTTTGGGTATTGTTAGAAGATCCATAAAGGCCATTGAAAAAAAAATCAATCAACTAGTCTGAGGGAATCATTTATGACACATTGAGTGTTCCAAGTTTTGCCCGACAAAAAGCTCCCCCTCTACATAAGCACCATATTATGAAAGTAGCTTATGCAATGAGGTTTTGGGAACGAACTTATAGATTGATAATCGTATCCGTTATTAAATCCAATTGAGATGCAGCGCGAGAGTTAATCACTATTCTCCCCCTAAAAAATTGCATATTTGTTACAAATTTTTGACACTGTATGAATAATACAAGGTTAATGCCCGGAATCCACATACCGCTAACTAAGTCTTGGAAAACAGGATGCAATGCAGAATGAATCAATATTATTATACTCCCCCTGCAATTATAGAATAGAGTTGAAAACTTGGATTGGAGTTTGTTTGAGCCAACACTAAACTTCAATTTTGAAAGAAGTTTGAAATTTTCTTTTGAAAATATCTTGAAAAATTTGTTCAACAGAAAATATGTGAGAGTATACTATTTACCATCATTTTCCTCAATAGATTTTCTCTTGACATTCAAAAACTTTGAAATGTTTATAGACATTCTCAGACCAAGAAGATATGAACTTCCCGTTGTGTAGGATAAATGGACATAAATGAACATTTTTCCTTATCTTATTAGAACCGAGTTCTAAGCTGACATTATACTTAGAAAGTCGACAAGAAAAAGTGACAGGACATGTTTTGAAGCATGCTACGAACTTCTTTATTCACACGTGTTAATATTAATCAACAATCCTAGGTCACGCAAATGTTATCGATTGTCGAGTAGACATTGTCGACAAAGATTCAATTGGTATTTTTGAAATTTCTGATTTTGTATTTTGCTTTTATATGATTTTATATTTTGTTCTTTCAAAATATTTTAACAATCAAAAATAAAGGAAAAGAATCAAAAAATTAACACGTGGTTCAGCTCTATTTCCATCAAGTGTATGTGATAGTTTTGCTAAAGAGTTAATGTAGATGAAGTTGAATCTTGTTTGTATGATGACATTTATCGGATGCATGCATGTAATAACACGGAAACTTGAACAACTTGATTTTCTCCATTTGGAAATAATTCGTCTAACAAATGACCGACATAGACTTTTCCAATCTCCTAATCATATGAACGACATCGATTATCATATCTACTGAAGTGAAAACAAAAAGATAGATTCTTCCTATGCGTTTTTTACAAGTAAGAGCGTCTCAGCGACGGGGGGTCCTTTAAATAGAAGCTTGGATATGCACAGGGAATTTAACAGCGCGCCATTGCTGAAAGCCATCAAGTGTGACATTCATTGTCCCTCCATTACTTCTTTGTCCTTCGTTGTTATACTCAGAAAGCTATGGAATTAGAGGAGTATCAACACCAATTTTGACCACTACTGTCATAGAGAAAGTTTAATTTGGAAACTGTTTGCTGATCGTCTTGAGGGTTAAAGGTAAATCGTTATCAACTTCAATGAGCAGGTTAGAGTTGACACACAGGTTGTGGGTGGTATTCATGTGGGAGGCAATAGATTGAATGTGGCCGGTTTAAGGGTCAGAGGGACATGTCTTGCTAGTTGGTAAGCCACCTGAAGGAAATTTTCTAGGTGGGCTAGGTAAGCAATACTTTCTTTGGACCCTGACTTCTTTGATTTCTTAACATTTGCCTTATGTTTCTTTTGATTTGCACTTTTTGAAACATTAGCACTTTGGTTTTTCTTTGTATATTTCATGCCATTCACATACTGAAGCACACATTCATCATGATTAGCGGAAATTAGACATTGCTTACATGTAGCACAAATAACCTCAGATTTTTCATTTCGAATTGCAAGCTTAATGTTATTACATTCAGATGACGTATGGTCTGGATAGTTAGGAGACTGTAAACTCCTATGGCTTTCTTCTATTTTCTATAACTTATGCGAGAGGCAACTACTCTTAGACTTAAAAGGGACCTTATCACGCATAGGATTGTTCCTAAGATGTGGTCTTCTGGTCCTAGTAGTGCTTTCAAACGATTTTTTAGGAGGATAAAACCATTTGTACAGATTTACATCTTTCTGATATGACATAGGTTTGTGAAACATGATACTGGTTTTGTCCAAACACTTGCTTTACATGTTTGTTGAGGCACATAATTGTCTACCTAGAAAGTCCGTAAAATGATTTAATTCAAACATTCTTGCGCAACACGTATTATTTTCATAACTTTTGATTATTGTAGAGAGGGTACCGAGTTTGAAGTGACTGGTTTTGACAAAGCATGTGACTCATCGATCTTGGGAAGACCCTTAGATTTTGGAAAAGGAGTTACAGAATAGAGTTTTGATCCAGAAGAAGAAGTGGTTTTCCTAAAAATTGAATTTCTTTTCGTAAAAGTGAGTAATTCATACTATACCTCTGTGGTGTCCTTTTGTTTAGAATTCTATCAAATAACTGAGGCTCTTAACTTAGCATTTTCATAAATCGTGTCATGTAATTTATCTTGCAAAGAAGTCCAATTATTGTTTTGTTTGAGCGCCCGTTGTCACCTTAATAAAAGTCAAACAAGTTCTTAGTATGTGGTCTTAAGATGAGCATTTTCCTTAGCATAATTCAAAACCTTAAAACTTAATATCCAATGTTTTTCATCTCAAGGTTACTAAGACAAAGGATCAAGGGTATCTGATACACATAGAGTATCCTTACTTTAACCCTTGAGATCTCTCAACTGAGCTTGCAACCGTTCGATCTTTGTTGCTCATGGTCAAAAAAAGCTCAATCGTAATGAACTTTTGTCATAGTTTGCATTCTTCACACTTTTGTATCAATCAGTCCAAAGTTTAGCCATATTCATTCTCCTTTTTAATGATACAATTTTCAAAACGTTCTTTCGTACGTTCAAGCTCAGTTTGGAGATTGGATGTATCTACAACAGAATTACATTGCACAATAGACATAAATCCTGACTGACAAGTGTTCTCAAGAGACGCTTGATTTCTAATTCCAATGCCTTTTGCTTAGCAATAGATTCATCAGCTCCATTTGCAGAGATTTTTGAAGTCTCCTAACGAAATTGGTGCTTCTTTTAAAAAATTGTATTTTTGAAATTTTTGCACTCAAGCATCAAACATGGTTATCGATAGGAAAATTTTTTATCTTTACAATTTGTGAATCTCTTTTGAGCAGAAGACGACCAATTTTGTATATCCAAAGTCATTCTTTGTTGGACAACACATTGAAGAGTTACAATGGTGCTTTTTCACCCCATTTAGAAATTTTCGTGCAACACTTGGTGTAGTATCATCCGAAAACTCTTCATTTGGTATTGAAATTGATTTAGAAACAACATTGGCCGTTTTGGAAGTATTTGAAAAATACAACTCTTCACTGACTTGGCCTTTTGAGAAATAAAAACTCCCGAAAGATGATTAATCTTTGTATAATTTGCCAATTTTATTTCTTTGTTCAACTGTTTCATTTTTAAGCGGTTTCTGAGCATATAATTCAGTGTCTCCTCTAAATCCGATATCACAGAAGGAGGACATGATTTTCTAATAGAACTTTGCCATTATACATACTATGTTGTTTATGTTGAGCTTGCTTGAGATAAAAAAGGATTTTTATAAAAACCCAAAGCAATTTTCTGTTTGGTGTGGTAAAACGAGTCCGGCTTAAGGTGAATAGCAGTGCATCGTTTGAACGATTGACCCGTTTTAAACCAAATATTATCTAAAATCCTTATCATTATATCTCAAGTTGATTTTGTTTATCAGAAGCTCTCTTCTGAGTATTTGAAATCAGACTTTAACTTTTTCTTTTCTTCAAGAAGAGAAGAAACAATTGATTTTTCCTTTGAAAGCTGTTTATTTAAACTTGAAATTTCCTCATTCAAAGTCGTTATTTGTTTACCAGAACTTAAATGAAGGCATTTACTTTTTATAAGACATTGTTTCTTATAAACAGACTTTTGATAACTTCTTTTCAAGTTTATCATAGTTTTCGTGACTAATTTCAAACCACTTTTCTTGCTTTTTATATCTAGCAAGCTCGTGGTCAAATCAGCATATTTTTCTCTCAACTTTGCGAAATTGACCATTTGACTTCTTAACTTTAATTGCTAAATTATTATATAATGAATCATATAAAACATGTGTTTCCTCAACATTTACAGGATGTTGTTTCTACTGTTCCCCGCTTTGTTCCACACTAGAAACCGCAGAAATGACATTACTATCATTCTGTTATACTTGGTGTGGTTCAGGAATAGGCTCGAGTAGTTTAGTATACTGCTCTTCTTAAGTAAACATATTGAATATATCATTAAGATAACAATTTTCAGAATGGTGTACCTCAGCTGATCCATCTGAATCATAGACGGGAGCGCTGTCAGTCTGAGTACCCGATGTAGATGGTTGCTGTAAATTATCCTGTAAATTGTAGTTGGCATTTACTTTTTCAATCTTATCATAGGCATCTGCAGCAGCCATGAAATCAAATTCCTCATAATTGAGTTGGATTCCTGCTTCATCCTTTTGAGCAATCAGTAGTTGTGTCTGAAGATAAGCAGCATCCCTTTTCCTTGGCTTTATTGTGCAGTTGCTGGCATAATGACCCTCTCCTCGACAGTTGTAACACCTATCGGAGACCTTTGATACGCAATATACCATTAAACCCTCAGCCGGTGCTGTTACAACATTTCCATTCCCATACTAATTTGTAATTTCTGGAACAACACTAAGCCCATTCATATTTTCAACATTCTGAATACCCGGATTCTGAACTGCATTATGACCAACCTCATTCCCATCATTCTGTACAGCATTTTGTCTCACCTGATTTCTAACATTGTCACAACCATTTGCATTTTGATGTCTTGGCTCTGTTCTATCCGTTGTTCAATTTGACTATTAGGCGAATTAATGAACTTCTTTGGTTGTTTTATTGTTTGAATGGGAGTTTGAGTTTGAATGCTTAGCCAATAAAGCAAGTGTCCTTGTTCATTGCAGTTGTGGATCTGAACTTCTTCGAATTCCTGCTTGGTTGTGGCATGTAGTTCCAGTGTTGATGAAGGTTTTTGGACAAAGTTTCTTGTTGGGTTGTGGATGTTTAGGTAGGTAAAGATTGATGAGTGATCTGGGTGGAAACATGTCTGAGTTTCTTTGCCATAATGCAAAGGATCATGTTGTTTTGCAAGTCCGTTGTGCTTCTAAAAAGCATTGAGATCTTGTTGAGTCTAACATTGCAAAAGTGATAGTGAACTGATAAACAAGGATCTTAAGTGGGTAAAGTGATCGTTTGATTGTGTTGAAACCAAATAAAACGATCACTGGATTTTACAAATCTTTAGATTTAAACCAAGAAAAGAAATAGAATCTTACGCGGATTTTACAAAAAGTCAAGAGAAACCGTGAAACAATGATTAATTGTTGTTGAAATTGTTGATGTAATTAAAGTACTTGAGCTTTTAATATTTATTAGTGAGCTTAAAAGGACTAACGGTGAAAATTTGGTTGAAAAAGGACTAACGGTGTAATTGTAGTTTCAACTAGAAGGGCTTATAATGCAACAAGGACTAATGGTGAAATTATAGTTCAAAGAGAGGGACTGCATGTGACACTTTTTGAAACTTGTTAATAAATACAAAAATTTTCCCTCCACTTTAGTTCTTGTTCATTTTCAAATTAGAAAAAAATAACATTTTTTTTGTTTTGAGGTTTTTAACTCGTACGGTTATCTTCGGTGAGAAGTAAATACACCCAGTTGATCGAAAAGATGTCACGATCACGATGGTATAAGTTAAACGTCCCGTAGTGCACCGTCACTCGAACTCAAAAAATTCGAAATGGCTTAAAACGAAGTATATGCAAACTGTTTGCGAAGTTCGTTGCTACACAAAATTGCTAATTTCGTGCCACAGCACAATTGCTAGTATCGGGTTATCACACTTAAACAAGTTGTTTCTTGACAAATTGAACAAGTTGTTCGTATGGCAAAAGAAACAAGTTGTTCGGTTAACTGGTTGTTCGGCTGACAAATGAAACAAGTTGTTCGGTTGACAAACGAAACAAGTTGTTCGGTTTGCAAATGGAAACTGGTTGTTCGGTTGACAAATGAAACAAGTTGTTCGGTTTGCAAATGGAAACTGGTTGTTCGGTTTACAAATGAGTGTTGCTAGTTCGGTGTCCTTCACAAAAAACCAAAACTCGTACAAGTCCTTGTGTTTGTCTTCAATGGAAACCAACAAAAAAACTTAAACCATCCTTGTCCTCCTCCTTGAATGGTGGATCTATTTCTCCTTCGTCGTTTTTCAAACCGTGTAAGCCAACACAACAATTCAACAAGCTTTAATAAGCTCAAAATAAGCTATGAATAAAAACGAACAAATAAGCTGCTAAAAGAAAAATTAAACTAGAAAAAAATGAGAAAAAAACGTTAACCACAAAAACTGTTTCTAGATTCAAAATAGGTAAACGAGAAACGTTTTTCCTTCTTATTTTTTGTTTAATCAAACCATAACGCACCCTTTATTGGTGAACGGTAACACAAAAAACAAGACTAAAACATAGCAAGAAACCACAATGAATAAGCCCAAATGAGAATTTTTTGAGTCTGTTATGAAGTAAAGCATAAAAACTTAACCTTTAATCCATTTAGTCATTAAAAAACAAAAAGGACACGTCTTGTATGTTAAAGAATAGAAAACATGAGTTTTGTTCAAGAAATAAGACAAAAATGAGCTTATAAATAAGCTAAAATAGAACCCCACATAATCACTAGACCCAACCTAGGCTCTTGATACCACATGTTGGATGCTATCATTTCATCACCATAAACACAAAATAAGAAAAAAGATTTTAGAGAGAGAAATAAAATAAAAAAAATGATTACTTGCATTAGAAAGAAAAATGAGAATCAACACCCTCTCCACACTTGGAGAGGGCTTTATATAGTTTACAAGAGATAAAACCCTTCATGGGTTTGTTTGCAATGTGGTTGGGCCGAACCACTTACTAATGGGGCTTTAAGCCCAACACTAAGGCCCAACTAGCTTAGAGTAATTCCCGTAAAACTATGGTATTTCCCTATACAAAGGCCTCGGGAATTGATAAATGACCACACTGATTTACTAAAAAAACACGACTAACAGGGACGAATTTGTTTGCAAGATCAGAAGTATCATATGGGATCCCATACAAACATGACTTTTCAGATTGAGCTTTCTTGATGTACATTGGATTTGCAAAAATTAGTCTACCATTGAATATTGAGCCTTTGAGAGCTAACATATGAATGGTTTGAATTGATTAATACCTTTTATAAATTCAAAAACTTTAATTGCTTTTCCATTGAAATCATTTTATCAATATCTTTTTTTTTTACGTTTCAAATCCATTATTACCTTTGTTTTCTCTTTGACAAGACCTTCGTAACGTGACTTTGTTAAAAAACTCTGTTTGACTAACTCAACGTGTTTCTCTTTGACAACTGAAATTCATATCTTTAAGTTTAAACATTCTTTATGTCAACTTCTTTTTGAGCTAATAGTCCTAGAGTTTCATTTAACTTATGTTCAAGTTTGTCATAATCAACGGTACGGTCAATTAAGGTCTTATACGTCTCAAGCTCAGTCTGTTTACTTTGAAGTGAAATTAGGCAACTATCCCTAGTAGTATTGGACTCCTCAAGATTGGATTTGCACATCTTTATCTTGAGACAATGAAAGGGCAATTTACGTTTTTTGTTTTTTTTTTTGTGTTTGTGTTGTTTTTTGCTTTTCTTTAATTGCTTCTAAATCTTTTTGTCTCTGTCAGACCAAGTATTAAAATTGCAATTACATAGCAAGCGCAGCATGCTCATCATCACATTCTTCAACATTTTGGTCAGTCTGAATATCATTATCACACATATTCGGTGAATCAGGAATGACATTACTATCAACCTTTTCCACTACACATATGTTACTAATGGATTCAAGTTGCTCAGAATGTTGTCTCTCATTGGCAAACACATTATATTTAGCATCGTATTGTACCTGTTCCAATGGCTCAGTATCAGTTCCTGAGTCTACAGTATGAACCTCTTGAATCTTTGCCATATAGCTGTAATGTGCTTCCAATTCTTTGTTTTACGAATCTCTTCATCATCCGTGTCCACTAGCCCAATCAGCTTGCTCTTGGCCATGAAGTGGAGGCACCTTATCTCAGTCTTGTTTGGCACATCAACATCTTTTTCTTATGATAAGTATAGTCTTTTACCCTTTTTGGTTTCCTGCATTCCTTAGCAAAATGACCAAATTCCTTGTAATTAAAACACTGTATCCTGGTTTGCTGCACTACCTGACTGCCAACAGTCTCCCTAGCCCCAGTAACAGTCATTGTCATCTAATTCCCAAACTGCCCAGTCTGATTATCATTCTTGTACCTTGGAGAAGTATTCACATTCTTGTTTCTAGAGTTTGAAGAAGTTCTGAGGTTATTGTTTGTAGGTTTTTAGATGTTTTTGAAGTATTTAGCAATAAGTCCAAGTTTTCTCATATCCTATGTCATTGAAGCTTTTTCCCTGGATCACTGTCTTCTTTAAAAGCTGACTCAGATGGAGGTGTGGTTGGTTTGGCTATCTCTTTGCTTTTGTATTTGGGAGATGCATTAGATCCAGTGGAAGATGATTGTTTTGATGGTGGTTGATGACATCAAATAACGTCTATTTTATAGCATCATTTATCCCATGTAATTAACCTATTTTGTATAATTATTGCAAAGAATTGTTACTTAATTGTTCATATTTGAGAATTGCAGTAATTATGGAGTACTTGGTGAAGATTGACCAAAAGGCATGCATATTGGAGCTTAAACGAAGATATTTTGAAGATTAGTGTTCTGACGACTAATACGCCGTATCCATCAAAGAAGATATGGCGTATATGTGCCTGCACTCACCAAAGACCACGAAGACCACAAGATCCAATACGCCGTATCAAGGAAGACCAATACGCCGTATTCAAGCTATATGGGAATAAAATATTCTAGAAGATATCAAACGTGGTCCCTACTCCAAGAAACCCCCAATACGCCGTATCCAACACCTTGGATACGCCGTATCGACACCGACTACAGACCTTATAAATAGAAAACTAAAAAATGAGTTTTAATCATATTCTCGATACCTAAACCATAAAAGTCAATTTTAAGAGGAGAAAAAGAGCAGAAGAGGTCGAGCAACGCGATTCATTCCATAGGAGACAACGTGTTATTTCTTATACTTTTGTAATCGTTTAGTTTTTGGTATCATTCGTTAACTCGGTTAGTTTACCTTGGCTAATCATTTACTCTTGGAATAAATTATGACATTTAAAATGCTAATACCTTTTGGTTATTAGCCCATTGTTTAATGAAGAACCTAAGGTTTTGTTTATGTTTTATCATCATAACTTGTTTCGTGCTTTTGTAGCGCCTATCCTTCAACTTGATCTAATTATACAGACCAAGTAATCTAGATACCGGGATAGCTCTCCATATAGTGATTTATACATCTAGACCAATAGAATCACAATTAATGTCCTATCTTCACCCTTTGATTGTGAGCTTAGTTGGACCATAAGGTGACCTTGGTTTCAACGAGTACGTTTTAATCAATTGGATAATAAACTTGTTAGGTGGAAGCAATAGTGTATGAAAAATACCTATTAAGCAGTAAGGGGGTAAGAGTCTCTATGATCTAGGGTTTAACCAAGATCACCATTACCTTAATCTCTAAATAGATTAAAATCAAGTAAATAAGGATGCTTAATGCGGATGCATTTTAATTGTGACAGAATTCTTCCGTGTCTATGTCTAAGGAAGAAGTCTCCCGCCTAAGTCTTAAGATGAATATGCCGATTCGTAGATAAGTAATCAATGAACTAATAAACAAACAACTTTCTGATTGTGATTAATAATGTTACTACAGTTTTTCTTATATATTGTCTAGACGGCTCTTTTATCATATGTTTAATTGCTTACGAAGGTTCGAGTGTTCTTAAATTTGTTTTATCCCCACCACAAAACCTATGCCAGTCTCTCACATGAAATCCTCCCTTATCCATTAGGTTTTAGGATTATTACAATATGTTTAAGCATAGATTAGACTAACTTAGATTAGAAAAACCAAAGTATTAATAAATTGAAAGATTTAACTTCGCTCCAAGTGTTCGACACCCTACTTACCATGAAACTTCCATCGATCGGGTACACTGCCAGCGGTAAAATATAAATTTAAAACTTGAATCACAAATCACACCCCTAACTACAACACATCATGTTTTTGGCGCCGCTGCTAGGGAGTGAGAATTAATCTTGATTTTTATTTGATATTTTGGTTTTTAACATTAGATTAGATTAGATCTAACCTTTAGGGCTAGTGTAATTTAGATTAGTGTATAATCCTGTCTTTAATTGCTTTCTTGTCTTGTTTATGTGTTTTTTATTTAATTGCTTTTCATAATACAATGTTTTGGTTGACAAAACCGATACGGTGTATCCATTTCCATTGAATACGGCGTATCCAACTTTCTGACCAATATAGTGTATTCGTTCTGATTCAACGATACGACGTATCCGATTATTTGAATATGGCGTATTGACTGAAATTCTCAAAATCTTTGCAAGTTTATTTCTTTAGAATAGCTTTTCTTTGAATCTTTCTTATTTTCAAAAGAACCCTTCGAAACTTCGTCCATATCATTTTACTTACCCGAAAAGGAGATTAACAATGGAAGAAATGTTATACAAATTTATCGACGAAGGAAAACGTGAGCAAGAGGAGATGAGAGCATTCATCCATGAATTTAGAACAACAAACGAGCTCTTATTTAAAGAAAGGAACAATTCGTTAAGCGAGCTCAGGTTTGAGGTACAAAGATTGTTGAAAGTAATCAATAATGCTCCAATATCAAATCTGGAAGTCAAAGGAGTGACTACTAGAGGGGAAAAAATGATGACTTATGATGTTCAAGATAATGACACCAATATTCATACCAAAGAACCCCTAGTAATAAATCACGACGAACCAGTAGAATCAAATGAAGTCCTTACAAAAGACCAACCCCAGGAGACCGACGAACCTGTTGTTCAGCCAACAAGTGAAATACAAACGCCACCCATTCCTTTCCCCCGAAGATTGAGAAAAGAAAAATAAGAAGCTTAACAGAAAAAGTTCTTGGAAAATCTGAAGCAACTCCACATCAATTTACCTTTCATCGAAGCAATCGATTAAATGGCAAAATATGCCAAATTTTTGAAAGGTTTGCTGACAAATAGGGCCAAACTCGAAGAAGCTTGTACGATCACTATGAATGAAAGATGCTCAGCGGTATTATTAAACAAGCTTCCATCAAAAGAAAAAGACCCATCGAGTTTTACTATTCCTCGTGACATTGGTCAATTACATATTGATAATGCGTTAGCAGACCTAGGAGCTAGTATAAGCTTGATGCCGTATACGATGTATGAAAAACTCATTTTGGGGGAACCAAAAGCTACTAGAACGAGTCTGGAGCTTGCAGACAGGTCAATCCAATACCCAATGGGAATCGTCAAAAACGTGCTCATCAAAGTTGATAAATTCTTCCTTCCAATAGACTTTGTTATCTTAGATATGCCCGAAGACTCTAGACTTTCCTGATAATCTAGGAGACCATTTTTGGCAACTGCTGAAGCTATGATAGATGTTTTATCAAAAAGATAACACTAACAAGTAGGGTACGATTGAAGGTAAATCTTCGACATGGATCAATCAATTAAGAGACCTCCAGCTGAAGATGATAAATGTTACGGATTTGATGACTTGGACGACGCAATCAACACAGAGGCCCAGGAATTACTGGCAAATGATACAACTGATTCGTTTTTATTAAAAGGGCTAGAAAAATCTATTAAACAATCAGACCTTAAAAGTTGTGAATGTGAAGTTGTTGATGAGTCTGATTCAATATGGCGTATCAAAGCCATCAATACGCCGTATCCAGTTGCACAGAAAATGAAAGAACCCAATAAAGTTGAGACGGAACAACTTTACTCGGCCAACGCTAATGAAATTGATGAGAAGAAACCTGAGCTAAAATATTTTCCTCAACACTTAGAATACGCATACCTACATGGAGACAAATCTTTTCCTATAATTATCTCATCTAAATTGTCTAAAAAGGAGAAAGTGTTACTTTTGCAAGTATTAGAGAAACATATGGGGGTAATTGCTTAGAAAATTTTGGACATCAAGGGAATTAGTCCCTCATACTGCATGAACAAGATTCTAATGGAAGATGACTACAAACCGGCCATATAACCCTAAAGGCATTCAAATCCCAAAGTACAAGACGTGGTGAAAAACGAGATTGTAAAGCTGCTTAATTCCGGACTGATTTATCTAATCTCGGATAGTTTGTGGGTTAGCCCTATTCACGTGGTTCTAAAGAAAGGAGGGATGACTGTAGTTCTGAATGACAATAATAAGTTAATTCCTTCTCGCCCATTACAAGGATGGCGATGTGTATCGACTATCGTAAAACCTCAACAAGTACAACTCGCAAGGATCATTTCCCTCTTCCCTTTCAATTGATCAAATTCAAGCGTTATTATGTGGGAATGAATATTATAGTTTTCTGTGATGGATTTTTCAGGATCTTCCAAATCTAATCTACCCGAAGATCAAAAAAGACGATGTTTTACTTATCCTTATGGGACTATTTTTCTTATCGACGAATGTCGTTTGGGATTATGCACCGCACCGGCTACTTTTCAAATGATGCATGACGGTAATTATCTATAAATGTGGAATACTTTAGAAAGTATTCGGTATTACTTTTTGTAAATTCGTAATTTCTTTTTGATTGTTGTCTAGCTAATTTAGATAGGATGCTTGCTAGATGTGAAGATACCAACCTTGTGCTGAATTAGGAAAAATGTCATTTTATGGTAAAAGAATGGATTGTTTTAGGACACAAAATTTCTGGGGCTGGAATTGAGGTTGATAAAGCTAAAATCGATGTGATAGCCAAATTGCCATACCCAACAAACATAAAAGGAGTGAGAAGCTTTCTAGGGCATGCTAGATTTTACTGAAGCTTCATAAAAGACTTTTCCATGATTTCTAAACCAATGACCCAGCTTTTAATGAAAGACACAAAGTTTGATTTTTTTCGATGATTGCAAAAAGCCGTTTAACATTTTGAAAGAAAAACTAACTAATGTACCTATCATAATATCTTCCCATTGGAACGTGCCCTTTGAATTAATGTGCGACGCTAGTGACTTCGCTGTTGAAGTTGTGTTAGGACAACGAATAGACGGGAAATTTAGCCCAATCTATTATGCTAGCAAAACTCTAAATAATGCCCAAGAACATTATACCACTACTGAAAAAGAACTTCTTGTAGTTGTTTTCTCTTTTAATAAGTTTCGCCCATATCTTATCTTATCAAAAACCATAGTCTATACTGATCATTCAGCTTTGAAGTATTTGATTAGCAAACAGGATGTCAAACCAAGGCTTATAAAGTGGGTTATGCTTCTTCAAGGGTTTGACATTGAGATTAAGGATAAAAAGGGGGTAGAGAACTTAGCTGCGGATCATTTGTCAAGACTTGAGAACCCAAACTTGGGAACATTAGCGGAAGAGGAAATTGCTAACAAGTTTCCCGACGAACATCTTATGATATTAAAAACCGAGTTAAATGAGGACAAACCATGGTATGCTGATTAAGTTAATTATATCATTGGAAAGATTATGCCTCCAAATTAGACACCTGAAAAAAGAAGAATATTTTTCTCTCAAGTAAATAATTATTTTTAGGATAGACCATACGCATTTAAGCTATGCCGAGATAATATAATGAGACGATGCGTTGCTGGAGACAAAATTCATGAAATCTTGGCACATTGTCATTCTGGACCAATTGGGGGTCATCATAGTGCGTCAATTACTGGAAGGAAAGTCTATAAAGCAGGATTCTTTTGGCCTAGCATCTTTAAAGATGTTAAAAATTACGTAACGAGATGTGATGCATGTTAGAGATCTGGAAACATATCATCAAGAAGTAAGATTCCTCAGAGCAATATGTCAGGTAAGTTATTTTGTTTGACATATGGGGGCTAGACTTTATAGGAACCCTTTCCTAACTCAAAGGAAACAAAATACAAATTGGTGGCAGTGGATTATTGAATCAAAAATGGAAGACATCTCAAGCACTTCCATCAAGACGATGCTCGCATTGTGATTTAAGTTTTTGAGAAGGCTATTTGCAAGATTTGGGGTTCCTAAAGCTTTGATTAGTGATCGGGGTACACATTTTTGTAACTCTATAGACCTTTAAAAAGCCTGCAAAAGTAATTGAGTAACCCCATATGTTATCAACAATACAGCAACCCTGCATACACCCCAAACAAATGGCAAACAAAAAGTAACCAATAGAGCAATTAAACTATCTTTGAGAGAATAGTTGGATATAATCCAAAGAATTGGTCCAAAAAACTCGACGATGCATTATGGGCATTCAGAACCGCCTACAAAACACCTACCGGATGCACCCCCTTTAGATTAGTTTATGGAAAAGCTTGTCACTTGCCTGTGGAAGTTGAACATAAAGCATATTGGGCACTAAAACAATGTAATACGAATCTCACAGCTGCAGTAAAGAACCGTTTTATGGAACTTAATAAATTGATGGAATTGAGAGATAGAGCATACGAAAACACCAGGATCTACAAGGAAAGAACTAAGAGATGGCACGACTCTTGGCTTCATGGAGATAAGAACTTTAAGGTGAGGACACAGGTGGTTTGTTTTTAACTCTAGATTAAGATGCATCTGGTAAGCTCAAATCATAGATGGTACAGTCCAAATGTGGTAAAGACTGTGTATCCATATGAAACCATAGAGATCATCGATAGAAACAGAATCAGCTTGAAGTCAATGGACAAAGGTTAAAAAATTACCACGATGAACATACTGATGCAGAAGACAAAGAAGTAATGGATTTCAAACAAGATATAACGTAAAAGAAGCTGAAGGAGAAAAAATCTAACTTAAAGACTTCACTGTAAACAAAAGTGCTTCCCGGGAGACAACCCAGATAGTTTATTATTTTTTCAAGTCTGTCTTTCTAGACAATCATAGACTCGATCCATTACCATACCATACAACTATTAAATGTAGGACATTATCAGTCCTTTATTTTTATTCACCTTTTACAACATTATTGACAATTTCTGTAAAATACTGCGTATTATGCGACATGAGATATGGCGTATTCCAACAACTGACCCCCGTATTTAGATACTTTTACAGGTTCTATATGCGTCTTCCAGTTTTTTTATGATACCGTATCGATCTCCTATAAATTTTTATTTTACTATTAGATTAACCGTAGATAACCCGAGATAGGAATTTTGCATGTTTTTCCTATATTTTACACAGTACCACGAAAGAAAATGAAATTGACCGAAGTATGGTTGAAGAACAAAAAAATCATCATCCTGGAATTTTGTGTGTGGCTGTTCTTGCTAGGATTCAGACGCCGCTTTTGCATACACATCTGCTCATAAACTAACTTTTAAAGAATCTACCAAAGCAAAATATAGGGGAGTTCTTATTTAATTTCTTTCAAATTCCCGTTTTTAATGATTTTATTCTAGAACAACGAGGACGTTGTATAATTCAAGTGGGGATGGGAATTAGAATGATACTTGTCCTATTTTTCACATAAAATGCTTAAATTATGCTTAAATTTAAAAAACCTTCAAGCATACTTTTATGAAATTACTTATTACATAACCCGCACTACAATAACTCTTGTTGGAATATGTAAGGATATAGCCTTATCCATTACTAAAGTTTACCTAATTCCACAAAAAATATGAGTGTGCTGGTGAGTGTTAGTAGACTTTTAGATCTGGCATGGAATATATATTGAGACCCACAATAAGGAGTACTATGGATTTAGATGGAGTGAACTTGTTAAATGGAATTTTTAGGATTACACCCAAAAAGCCTATTCATGTTGTTTTATTAACTAACTACACTGGTTTGTTAACCCTCATATAAACCCTTTGTTTACTCTCATCTTAAGAGTAAGATACGTCTAGAACAACCCGTAGAGCCAATCCTTTAGGAATTATACCAACTATCTGTTTCGTTACACCTTTACACATTAGCCTACCTTGTTAGATTATGTCCATTTATCAATTGCTAGTTGCTTAAAGTGTAAAGTATGTATTTTCCGAGTCTTGTGTCAATTTTCTATCTTTGGTACAGTTGGGAAGAAATTTGCACATTACAAATGGGAATGTATAAAGTAGTCAAAACTCATGTATTTTTACTACCAACGCAATTACTAATACGACCGAAGAACGAAGAATTATCGAAGGAATTATCCAGAGTTATTATGATCGTGAAGATGGTGAAATTACACTGAGTTTCGTAGTATAGTATAGTGTCAAAAAAATCGAAAAAATTAGAAAATCGCAACAAAAAAAGAGAAGGAAAGTTTAAAGATAATCGTATCGCAAAAGCTTAGACCTAAGGAATTATATGAAGGATCGATTATTCATTGATACATCTTAAAAATCAACGATGTAGAGTATTGTATAAAGTGGTACATATTGCCACTTGTCTTGTAAAATTTTGTAAAGTATGGGATGATTTGGAAGTTGACCGTTACAGGAATGCCAACTTAGGTTGTTGTTTTTTATCAATGATCAAGACGTTTGTAAATAGTTGTGTCTTTATCATGGTAACGGTCAGG
>BQNB010041434.1:0-21239 GCA_026074375.1 Tanacetum coccineum
GGGTCACTAACTTAGCAATTCTCAACATAACATGAATAATTTAGTGCTACATACGCTTATCTAAAGTTATTTTATCTTGCAGTTAAAAAACGCTTGGTCAGTAGATGCCATTGTAATGGAAACGTATTTCCATTTATGGATTTTAGTTATAGTGATAAAAAGCGGTATATAAGTCAGTTTTGTAAATCCGCTACTAAGAACCTAACAAAACTTCTGCCTCATATATATTAACTAATTACTAAACAAACACGCACCTTTGTTATGGGAAAAGTCCAAAAGAAATCACTGCTATCTTAATGGTGAATTGGTCCTGCACAACAGCATGTGGTAGTTAGTGAAAGATTGTAGAGCCATACCATCACCCCCTATATTAGTCTATAATATGTATAGCGGAAAGTTGTGTTTGTGGGCCAATCAATGCTGAGTCAACAAAAGTCCAGAGGGGACATCGAAAGGGTCCTGATGTAGTGTCGTTGACACTTTTTTAAGCATCGTCATCGAGATATCCTGTAAAGCGTTATTATAGAAAAATTATGCCAGACAGATGAATTGTCTTTCGGCAAATAGGATCACCGGACTGTTTAGAAGTTACTGGTGCATATAAACATATCGGTAAGTTGAGAAAGGAATTAACCGAAGACATGACGCTGATGGCATCCGAGACATTTGGAGTCGAGGGATTTTTTTTGCAGAATTATCAGCACCTGACAATCGAATGTTGGAAAAGGAAAAAAAATCGATCAAAGGTGTTTTAAGATTTAATTTTCTTGTTTGAGACAGAATAGGAAGCTTAATTATGTACTACCTCTTAAGGGCTAGCAATGTCATCGTCATAATGGTACCCGTATCTGTCACGAAAATCCCACCAACCGTCTCTTCTTGATCTTGATGGAACTTTAAGCTCCAAATAACATGCACCATCGGCTGTTTTGGCCTCATTTACGGTAACTTGGGCAGCATCCTATACAAAATGTCATAAAATAATGGTCACTCATTCCTGCAGAAACCGATGACAAAAATATTCCTTGTGAGGTACCATTAACTAATTGAAACATAACAAAAATTAGAAACATATCACATAAAATGGTCGTTGTGGTTTAACAGGGATTACAAAATTGGTCGCTCATACTAATTTCCCAATATGCCCTATAACTATGTTTTCCTAAATTGGTTTTTCGAGTACGAAGCATGTAACTGATACCGATTTTGGTCCACCAAGCACATAACTAATTTCGATTTTGTCCTACCAAGTATTAAAGCAAATAGTGTTTATAAAGACCAATTTCATAATTAGTGTCAACGAATAACCAAAGTGCAGAAGTTCGAGACCAATAACATTAGTACCTTACTATCTTAACAACCTACTAATAACACACCAAGCTAAAAACACATCACTAATCGTAATATGCTCAAACTGAATTCCTTAATCACCGGGGCAGTAACTATAGCATCAAACACTTAACACACATCACCAACCTCACAAAGCCGTTAACTAAATTAAAAAAAACAACAAAAACTATCCTGAAAATTAAGTAACTCTTCATATGTATTGATATAAATAAGTAACTTACATTGCATAACACCTCGAAACACACATTATTAACAATCAATCTCTTTTCTCCCCATCTATTGCCGCTGCTAATGGAGGTGCGCCGACATAAGTGCTAATTAGATCCAAGATTCCTAACATATTCACCCGAAACCCATAATCAAAAACCAAAATCGAAAGAAAAAAACAAAAATATAAGAACACTCAAAATTGAAAATTTACCATAAAGCCATCCAAAAACACCAATATCATCAAAAGCCAAAACCCCAAATCTACCCAAAGAAATCTGAAACAAAGACAATATACAATAAATTAAACATTCATTCCAAATTAAAAAAGAAATACAACATGAATCAATTCAAAATTTAAAAGAAATAAAGCATGATTTAAAAAATACGTTGTGGTTCCGCTCTGTGTTTTTAGAGAGAGACGGTGTGTGTTTGTTGGTTCGGTAGGGAAGCCGTTCGGTGAAAAATGGAGCGTGGATGGTTTATCAAATCAACATAATGAGGCGGTGGATACGAATTTGTGAAAGATAAGATGAGTCATCTTCAATAGTGGATTACAGATGTATTGCCTCTCACTTATCCAAGTGTATTTGAGATACACGTATCAGTGAATAACAATAAAAAGTTAGAATTACTGTTCATTGTGAGTAGAGAAGGAATAAAATATAATTGTTGTATGATTAAAATATTAAGGTTACTGTAGCTTTGTGTGTAGTTACTGTAGCATCTGTGAGACAACCTTCTTGGACAAACAGATATATTTATAATACTCACTTCAATCACATTATTAAGTTTGTAACTTCATAGTCCATTTGATTTCCTTAGCATTTAAAAGAGTCTCTTCACATGTAGTAATTTAATATGTTTAAGTTACATATTTAGCTATAAATAACACATGAAAGTTATACACACCTTCTTATTCTTACATATTTTTTCTCTCAAGCTCTAACCACCACTTCCTTTTTTTTGCATAATTGATTTTGTTTGTTTAATTTATTTTTGTGTTTCACTTTGTTAGTTTATTGTAATTATGTGATGAATGTGGTTAGTCTGATGATTCATTTCTTTTTGTGGTGTCGTAGATGTTTAGCAGTGAAGATGACAATGATTTGGCCCGGGAGATGGAGCTTTGAAGACTGACGAATGATGATCTACATAGAAATGAAGATCCATGGTTGGTAAAACTGTTTTATGTGTTTATGAGATTGCTTTGTGTTTTTTTACTTATACCAAAGGTGTTATTGTCTTTGATTTGTGTGGTTTCTTAGTTATTTCTTGGTGACGAAAAAGAATTGAAAAGAAAGGAGTAAAGAATTGGAGAGTTGCAATTTGTCAAGGTAGGCGAGTGGGTTGTTGACCCAATGGAAAGAAGTGTATAGTAAAAGAAAGATGGTAGATGTAGTAGGTTAGCATCAACTCTCATATGTTAAGTCCAATGTAACTTTCATTTTTTAAGATATTTGTATAAGATCATAGGAGATTTTATATTCACGTGTCGTTTTTAAAATCTATTGTATATGCAACAATTAACATGTCATGTTTGAAACAAAAATATCATCTATTGTACATGCAATAATAATATAGAGCTTGATTTATTTTTCTCTTTTCGTACGACATGTGTGAAACCAAACAATAATAAATGTCAAGTGAACTTGAAGATACGAGGGTAAAAAATTTGCTTTACATTAACTTTTTTAACTTGAGACGAAATTGTAGCATGTTTAAGTATTCTTCTTTTTTTGTGAAGAAACAAAATTCGTGTGTTTTGAAACAATTTTATATAAACTTGATTAGATAAATATTTTACCAAATTGGGATCTTAACGTTGTTGATATAGCTTTGCGTTAAAATTGTAGCATAATATGGGCTGGATTTTTGTACCTTGAACTCAACGAAATCAGTTTTTTAATCGAAGAACAAAATCGGCTCCCACGTTACGGGTCTATGATTGGCCTCGTATACTAAAATTTGGGAGTTTCTGAATGGTTTTTACCAACATCATATGGGACTCAGGAGTTTTTATGTTTTAAAATATCAGATGCTATAACGCTCGTTGTCTACGATTACTACATTCAGATGGAATTGCCACCTTAGTTTTCCTTGTATGACCAGTGTTTCCAAATACTTGGGGTGCTGCTAGCCTTAAACGATGAAAACACAACACGATGAATCTATTATCACTACTTGCAAGAGTTTGACAAATGGGAGCAAGGGGGTGCCGTGTGTGTGGTCCTGCCTGTGAGTTGGGTGACAGGCTAAATTGGGGTGTGGAGGGGCTTAGAGCGTTGCTTGGGGCTTGCGTTGGTTGATGCGCGGCGTGGATGGAAGTGGTTGGGGCGGTGGGGGGTTTGCTGGGGTAGGGGAGTGGGGGGTGGGTTTGCGAGGGAGGGGTGACGATGATGGTTTTGGAAGGGATGGGGTGGGTGGGGGAAAAGGGTTCGGGGATTGGACAGTGTTTGAGTGGGGGGGGTGCGGGGCGGTGTCGGTGGGCATGGTGGTGTGCAAGCGAGTGGGTTGTTGACCCAATGGAAAGAAGTGTATAGTAAAAGAAAGATGATAGATGTAGTAAGTTAGCATTAACTCTCATAAGTCAAGTCCAATGTAACTTTCATTTTTTAAGATATTTGTATGAGATTATAGAAGATTTTATATTCACGTGTTGTTTTTAAAATCTATTGTCTATGCAACAATTAACATGTCATATTTGAAACAAAAATATCATCTATCATACATGCAATAATAATATAGTGCTTGATTTATTTTTCTCTTTTCGTACGACATGTGTGAAACCAAACAATAATAAATGTCAAGTGAACTTGAAGATACGAGGGTAAAAAATTTGCTTTACATTAACTTTTTTAACTTGAGACGAAATTGTAGCATGTTTAAGTATTCTTCTTTTTTTGTGAAGAAACAAAATTCGTGTGTTTTGAAACAATTTTATATAAACTTGATTAGACAAATATTTTACCAAATTGGGATCTTAACGTTGTTGATATAGCTTTGCGTTAAAATTGTAGCATAATATGGGCTGGATTTTTGTACCTTGAACTCAACGAAATCAGTTTTTTAATCGAAGAACAAAATCGGTGCAACGTACGGGTCTGAATGCCTCGTATACTAAAATATATGTAGTTTCGAAAGTTTTTTTACCCAACATCATATGACACCGGAGTTTTTATGTTTTAAAATATCAGAAGCTAAAACGCTCGTTGTCTACGCTTATTACATTCACGATGGAATTGCCACCTTAGTATTCTTGTTTGACCAGAGTTTCCAAAAACTAGGGGTCGCAAGCTAGCCTTAAACGATGAAAACCCAACCAACGATGATCAATTAACACTCCTTGCAAAGAGATTGCCAAAGTATTAGCAGCATTTGGTCCACTACGTGCCTGATCCCTTTAATTTCCATCGATATTGAAACCTGTAAACAAGCCTTACACGTCTTGGACTGAAAAAGGTTATGCTGGAAATGATCGAAACTCAATTTTAACTAAGGTCCTTCTCCCCATGTCACAAACCATTTGTTGGTCCTAGGCCTTTTGCGTACTACACCAACACCAGTCAGCACGTTCCTTAGGTTTACCAAAAGAACCAGAAAACCAAAGGTGAGTT
This sequence comes from Tanacetum coccineum, assembly GCA_026074375.1. NCBI lineage: Eukaryota > Viridiplantae > Streptophyta > Magnoliopsida > Asterales > Asteraceae > Tanacetum > Tanacetum coccineum. Next base: position 5,175 of record BQNB010041434.1, read on the forward strand.
GGAAATTAAGTTACGACCCATGGGATAATCGGAGTCTGATACAATAGTGCTACAAAGAAAAACGGATTGAAAGTGACCCCAAGTGGAATTTTAATGTTTGTTACAGGCTCTTATATTTTTTTCTTTGTAAAAAAGCAGTACATTTTCATCCAAACCAGACCATACCACCTCTTGTAGCTTTCACTTTTATATTAAGCTGTATTTCTCATGACAACTATTGCACCAACATGTAACACATGTTTTAACATCCTGCATGACAAAAAAGAAAAAGAAAAAAAAAAGCCCTCCATGACATCTATGCACAGAAACATATTGAGCATTCTGATCGATTAACCAAACAATTTTAACTTGCATGCATGTACATGGCTGAAAAATTTACAAATTCAAATTAGTTCATTTAATCATATGCTGTTTTATCAGCAGCATTATGTGATGCAGAAAAACTTGAGATTCTGCAGCATTAAGAATCAGTTTTGAATGATATAATCCAATGATGATGTAATTCACATTTTTATAAATTGCATCAATACATATTGAACTTGGCTTTGGTGTTTTCAAATACTTGTTCAGCGATAATGGCTCCGTTACCATCAGCTTTTTTGATCTCCAAGTGAGCTTTCTGATAAAATCCAGTACCTCTTAATGCATCCGCTATGAAATCATCAAACCCGATCGCAATTGCTGCCTCAGCTTTAGCCCCATATACCAACCTCTGCACCCATTATTAAGATGGAAAGATAATTTAACAATATATTTAAACTAAATTAACCAATATTATAGTCTAATTCAAGAACTTGGCCGGACATTTGCTGATAGCATTAGAAATACACGGTCATTATAAAAAACAAAGAAATGTCAAAGTGATTTGTTATGTAGTTTTTTTTAATTTAACATATATAATCATTGACTTTTCAAAATATTAATTTGGAAAAATCCCAAGTTAACCACTAAATGTACAAAGCACTAGAATTAGGTTCCGGTTTTGGCCAAAAACCGACCCAAACCGAACCGTGCTCGACTGCAATTGCTAGTGATTTCACGATGCACTTTAACTTTAGCCAATTTTGGCAAATATACTCATGTTCTCTGATTATTAAAATCGATAGGGACCCAAATAATTTTGCTGATTGACAGAAAAATCTAGAGGACAGTTTAAGAGCTACGGCCGTTCTGTGACGCCTATTTTGCTGATTGACAATTTAAGAGCTACGGCCGTCGTGTGACGCTTAATTTAATCAATTATCAAGCCAAGCATAAGAATCAACCTCTCGTAGACCCTTTCAAATAGTTATTTTATTAAGGAGACTATGTAGTTAATGTGTGAACTTAAACCAAGATACAGATCTATAAGCGCCTATCAAATTCTCACATATGTTGTATGTCACAAATATATTTCTTTAGGGCACTTGCGTCATGAAAATAAGCATTTGGTGAGCAGAAATGATAGTTTACAAGAATAAGAAGATCAGAACAGAACCTTCATTCTTGAAAGATGAATGGCGCCAAAGCACATAGGACAGGGCTCACAAGAGGCATATATCTCACAGTCAGAGAGTTCAATTTGATTAAGCTTTTTGCATGCCTGGGATATGTTTGCATCATATATTAGTACCAACTTTAAAAAACTAAAACAGTACTATGATAAGAATGTTCACATTACCAAAAAAAAAAGAACATGAAAATATTTACAATGTACGCATGCACAATATACAAAACGCTGAGCGACATTAGACGAAAAAGTGACAAGCCTCATATAGAGGTTAGTATTTGAAAATGTATACTAGTCTGTAGGGATAAGAAATAGAAACTCTATTTAACGGAGAGATCAGGATTAGTATTTCTAATGAAGTTGGGTTCTATATATGGATTAGAAATAGTAGGTTATTATGATATTATCATTTAACAAAGTCCAAAAGAGTTTAAAAGATATATAAACAAGCCAACTATCAAAAGATATTGAAGAGATAATAGATAATATCTGAAATGAGTATCATATCTACAGTATTTAGGAAACAAATTTGGGGCATTTAAAATTAGAACACTTCTGGTCGCTCTCATGTTCCTTGTGTGCTCAAAAAACAAAAAATTCAGCTTGTTTTCTAGATGGTTCTTTAGAGCCTTGATATTAGTTGTTAGAGCCTTGTTGGTTAAATGGTTTGTAAAAAGTGGAAGCTCTAACTTTCTTTTGTATTCCAATAATAACAAATTTGAATCATGTTTTGATTCATGTGCATCGAAAACAATAGGTCAAAATCTCTTCCATATTTCCTACTTTAAATAGGTCAAAATCTAGAAACTATGACTAGTAATGGTGTCCCTTGCCTTCTAGTCCAATATTTTTGGAATTAAGAGATTCGTTCAATAAGTTTAGGCATAAAATAATAATTATATAAATTTCAGCCCAAATGGTGTTATTGTAAACTCAGTTCATCCATAGATTACCTCATTTTTAAGCCATGTGACTGGCTTGATCCGTTTTATGATGTTCAGAGTAATATAAATAAAGATGCTACTAACAAACTGGAAGGAAAGAGCCGGTGAAAAAAAAAGTAAGCATGGAACAAAATATTTGAAATACCAAGGGAAAAAGTTCATTAGATTTCATAAAGAGAGAACACAAAACTTAAATGGAACACATTTTGGTATAATTGTATAAAAGATTCTAACCTCTCTTACTGCTGTTACTTCTGCATGTGCAGTAGGGTCAGTGTGTTTTAAAACCATGTTATGACAACTCACAACAATCTCATCATTGCGAACAACAACTGCACCAAATGGACCTCCATCTCCACAGTCTACTCCTTTATATGCTTCTTCAACAGCTTTTGTCAAGAATTTGTGGTCTCTGTCCTGTACAACTGCTTGACAATAACCAAATACGTGTCATATAATATTTTTTAAGTGTGCCTTGTATATGAATACTCCCTCCAACCTACATGAATATACAACAATATCGATATAAGGTTGTCCCAAAATAGCAACACGTCTTTTATGTAAGATTCTTAAGACATTTTCCTATTTCTGCATTAGCAATCATTAAAGGATAAGAGCGGGATTGATTGTTTTCCACTATTTTTCTCCACTATCTTAATAAGGGGCATTGACTCATTGTATGCATTGAATTATTAGTCAAAGATTTATAATGACAAACCCTATCGGATAACTAATTGTGCAGCGATATTCCTTTTGTTAACAGTAAATACATCTAATGCCAGTATTCTTATTCATATATGCATAATGATGAAATCCAGTACATCCTCATTAAAATAAATATTGCAGTATTTTCCATTTAGGTAGAATCCAAAAACTATGTATCAAATGATTCTTATACATGACTACCTATAGATCTCACTGAAGAACGTCTCCATTACACAGAACAAGGAAACTTTTACAACGGGATTTCTCCTACCAAGATGCAATCTTTTATGTTGTACTAATACTTTACTCCGGATCAAATTTACACTTAATGAAACCATTTGTAGTGTTGGTCCACAAGCCTTATTTCACCTGGAAACTAAGAGTTGATTTTTAAAACAAAATTTAGACATTTTCTATTAATGTCAGTTTACAGTGAAAGGTTGCAATTTTGTTGACCAGAGCAGGTTACAATTGTAATGACGAAAAAAAAACATATTTACGAGCATTGATGTGAACTCAAAATGCAACCAACTGAAGTGTAAAATAAGATAGTTAGCAGTGATCTTAAGTCTTAACTAACCTTGCTGGTGGGCAGCAAAAGCGGAAGCAACAGAGACAGTTGCGTCATTAGTTTCAACAACTAGATAAAAATAGAAATAAAAAAATGAGAAGGAAAATCCATGGAATAGAACCTCAGAATTTAATAAAATAACACGCATGCCTGCCTAACCACAACTATAATATATATCCGGCTTTAATTAGTAACTAGAACCTAACTGGCTTATGTTATTCGAGAAGGTACAAAGCATTTTCTACTAATTACAAATCGATCTTATTAATGTTTCTACTTGACAATGTAAAAACAATAACATAAAAAACAGATCACACAACGTAATACTCCGGTACATTCCGAATCAGAGTCTTTTACATAAAGTGCAACCACATAAAACAATATAAAATTATAAACATAATGTAAGAAATCTACAAGATATTGGTAGTCCACATTTGCATTCTTGTAGGATTGTTACAAATATATATATATATATATATATAATAAATTTAATATATTTTTATTATATATTTATAATATTTATAATATAGTATATATATATATATATATATATATATATATATATCACATCTTATTTCTTATCTTAAGATATATGGGATCTGATAAAAAAAAAAGATAAAAAAAGAAAACTGGACTCACTGTTAGATCGGTGCTCCATGATTGGTTGGTTGGTTGGTAATGAATGATGAAAACAAACAAAGAACAAAAGGGAGATGGAGAGACGTAAGGTGACTATTAGAATTCCGTGAATATTCCTACCAACCATCATGTGCAATTTATTATCCACTTATTTTATTTTACTTTTGATTACTATTTCATTCTCTTGATTATTATTTTACTTTTGATTACTAAATTTTTATTGGATCCTAGGGACTCATTTTCACCTTTCATCTTCATATGATCTAACGAATGAGATTGAATTCACAATTTACATTATAAGGGCTATTTTGTCTAATATAAAAGAATTTTTTTTGGTAACTGTCTCATTTAATTCACACACATAGTGTGTGTTTAGCTTCGATCTATTTTTTCTCTCTCTTCGACCAACGAATAACTTAACTAATAGTACAAACTAATCGATTGATCATCGTCTTCTTCAATCGATCATCTTTTTCTTCAGTCGAGCATATCATTCTTTAATTCATTAACATCAGGTTTAGATTTAACCGACTTGTTTATATTATATTTTTTTATTTTTAGATTTTTTTTCCGAAGCTTATTAGCTTATTTTGATTTTATTAATCAGGTTTTATGGATTCTAGCCATTCCAGTGCGCGATCTAATGTTTCTCAGAATTCTGTTTTTTCTGATGTTGTTGTTGAAAGTTTTGTACCGTCTGGTACTGTTCTTAATGCTTTTACTGAAGAAATTGTTGTTTATGAGAAGGAGATTGATGAGACTCATGTTGTTAAGAGTAAGTTTTATGTTCATAAGCTTTTTTTAATCAATTTGTGTGCTTATATTATCTGAATTAAGTTGTTTGTAACTTATTGTTTTGTATATATCATATTTGATACTCCTTCCGTCCTAAAATTATTGTCCCCTGTTGATTTTTCAAGTCTTTTTCTTTCAATTTTGACCTTAAATATTCTTATTTGTGTAATATAATATTTGATGAAAATTATAACAATGAAAATATATTCAAAAACCAATAGATTCATATATTTTGCATCAAGTATTATTATATAACACAAACAAAAATATTTAAGGTCAAAGTTAGAAGAAAAAGACTTGAAAAGTCAATATGGGACAATAATTTTAGGACGGAGGGATATATGATATCACAGACTTTGTTTATTATAAATATTATTTGTGATATCATATATGATATCACAGCTTGTGTTTATTATATATATTATTTTTGATTTCATATATGATATGACATGTGATATCATATATGATATCACAGCCTGTGTTAATATATAGAATTTGTGATTTCATATGTGATTTTTTGCATTTTCTCTTGAAACATCTTACTTATTTTTTTCTTTTTCATTTTATTTTTTTCAGAGTTGGATGCGTTGTGTACTCCTGAATCGTTTATTACTCATTCTAATTTTGATACTCTTGGTGGAACTGTTTATTACATTCCAAAAGTTTATGCGGATGTTTTACTAGTTAAAGGGAATGTTTATGATTCAGTTGATGATTGTGTTGTTGCATATATGAAGTATGCTGCAGAAGCAGGGTTTGTAGTTAGGCGTTCATGTCAGAAAAGAATGTTGAATGGAGATGTTAAACAAAAGTATTTAGTTTGCAATAGGATGGGTTGCCGTAAAGGAATACACGTAGACACACTAGATTTAGGGAACAATGACAAACAAAAGAGTAATTCAAACCTTTATATAACTGGATGCAAAGCACGTGCTGTGTTTAATTTGGATACTCATACTAGAGAGTTTGTTCTGAAAGTGTTTGATACTATTCATAATCACGAGCTTGAACGTGAAGAGTACAAGCATTTGTCAAAGACAGAGAGGCAGTTGACTTATATGGAGCAAGCATTTATTGTGAAAGCTGCTAGTGTGAACATAGGTGCAACAAGAGCTCATCACCTTCTAACCGGTATCAAGGGTTCTTATTTGCTTGTTCACGGTACTACTGTCGATTTTAAGAACTTTTTTAGAAGCGTGAACTGCTATATAGGAGACAGTGATGCTCAGATGCTTATTCATAAGATGGAAAATAGAAAGAAGCACGTATCTGACTTTTCGTTTGATTACTTGGTTGAGAATGCTGAGCTTACTGCTATTTTTTGGGCCGATGAAGTTTCTAAGTACAATTACAGGGAGTTTGGCGATGTTGTATCGTTTGATGCTACCTTTAAGACAAACAAGTAAGAATTCTTTTTTGTAAGCAGTGTCTTAGTTGTAGTATGTTTTGTGTTATTTCAGGTTTTTTATGTTTTTTTTCAGATACAAGATGGTGTTTGTTCCGTTTACAGCGATAGACAATCACAGGAAGTGTGTTACGGTTGCTGCGGGTTTGTTGAAGAATGAAACTACAAAATCTTACATTTGGTTATTGAAAGCATTTATTAAAGCTTTTGGGAAAGCACCTAGTATAGTAGTCACCGACCAAGATGGAGCAATGAGGAATGCTATTGAAGCTGAGTTTGGTGGGTCCAAGCATCGTCTATGCATGTGGCATATCACCCAAAAGCTTCCTGCTAAGGTATTTTTATCTCTTTCTAAGTACTATTTTGTTTAATCACATATGATATTTTAATATACAGTTTTAGTTTGATATCATTTGTATTATCATGTATGATACTATATTTGATAATTGAGTTTTTATTTATTTGTTATATCATATGTGATACTTTGAATGATTTTAACAATTTTATTGTTTTTTCTTTCAGATATGTGCTAAAATCTATGATGAGACTGACTTTAAAGAGAAGCTGAATAAAATTGTATGGAATATGTACATTGGTCTCGAAGAGTTTGAGTATAGAAGTTGAAGGAATAGTTTAAGTTAGAGACTCATAAATTGGTTAACAAAGATGTTTAAGAGTCGTTTCAACATGGATTCCTACAATTTTATTGACTCTTTTCATTATGTGGATTTATGAGGGACCACATCTAGTCAGCAGAGTGTAGGATTTCCTTTTTTCTCTCATTTTATAAATTCTGTTCAGAGCTCTTATGAATTTTTATGACCTTTTTGAGACTGCGATGGAGAAGCAAAGCGTGTACAAGAAAGGGTGGACATCGACAATTGATATTGTTCCTAAGCTTAAGACTCCCTTTTCTAAGATTGAACTCTGCGTCTAATGTTTACGACTGCGTTCGCTGTTTGAGTTAGGTCAGAAAGAAATAATTTGTTGGGGCTTATTTTATTGCCTAAATAGATTCAAAAAGTATTTGGTTGAAAGATCCGCTGTTTTTATTAATCAAAATCTTTCCATATGTTTATGAAATGTCGAATAAGAAGAAGAAGAAACTTCAATCTGTGGATAAAGGGAATGATAAAGCTGAAGAAAATGATAAAGTTGATCTGTTTTTTAAAAAAGATGGGCTTTATAAGGTATGTTTTTGTAGTTTCTAGTTTTTTTTATGTGTAATCATATATGAAATTATAACACTGCATTTTTTTTAATTAATTTTTTGCTTATTTTAAATGTGTTGCGGTAACGTAGGATGATGGTTCAGTTGTTTGTTCAATGCAGCTTTTGTGAGAATTGCATAATTATGCAAGCATAATTATTGTGTTTTTAAGAACGCCAAAGCTGAAATGATTTCCACAAAAATACATCTTGAGAGCTTGGTACGTAAAACCTTATACCTCTGCTTGAGACAAAAAAAACAGACATGGTGAGAAATGAATGGTGGTATGTCACGAATAATGCGACCGTATAGCAACTTCTATTCTGATCATTGTAGTGCATATGCTGAGTACAGAAAAGCCAATATTAGGCCCCGCTTCGTTGAAAAAGTTAAAGTCACTAAAGAAAGAGTGGGAAGCAGATAGCCAAAGCCTCCTTCAAAGAACAAAACCGATAATTTTAGAGCAGCTTGTTGGAAGTTACCGAAGCCTTTTCCCCCTGCTGTTTGAATGTTAACAGTCCAACTAATTGGATCGACCAAAGGACGAAAAAGTTACGTATCAAATGAGTAGAAAAGAGAAACAATTGAAATAAGTTTAAAGGACAGGAATTCATGTTCATTGTGTGGCGATACCGATCATAACAAGAGACCTGTCCCGGGAGGTTTGAAGCTCAAGATAAGTTGTTGGTTCCAAAAGCAAGTGTGTCAAGAGAGGAAGGTAGGTTCAAATAAAAAGTATTCAAGAGGAAGTTGTGGTATCAAAAGCGTGTGTCAGAGAATTGTTCAAAGAAAAGTATCTTTTGCGAAGACGAAGAAGAATAGTCCTGAAAAGATGAAGACTTGATTCATAATAAGTAATTTTAGGTCCAATGATAAGTTCACACGCTGTTTGTTTTGTTTTTTAATAAGTTGTTTTGTTTGTTTGTTTTAAATCATATATAGATTTTACATTAGATCTCCGATTTGACTTTGAATTATCATATATTTTGTTCATTTATGCCTTTGGATCTTCTTTAATTAGTATTTGTTTCATATATATATTATATATATATCATATATGATTACAGGTTGTTTGTTCCTTGTTTGATTTGAGTTATCATATTTGATAGGTGTAATTAACAAGTTTTGAAAGCAATCATATGTGCTTCAGAATAACAATATATATAACATGTTTTGTTTCAATTGTTTGTTTTGATTTTCTCATATTTGACTACTCAACTTGGCCTCCACTCTAAGTTTGAGCCATATATATAGCCGAACACACACACCCTTTCACAACACACAAAATTATCAAAAGTTTTCACTTATTCTTGATCTAGTTCGAGCCAACGAAGGAAAGGAAAGGGTTTAAGCCAAGAAAAAAGCCAAGGATTAAGAAAGATAGGTTCTTGATTCATCTCCAAGTTTTTGGGTTGTATTTCACTATTTTCGACCCATTTTCAAGTTCTAGTAAGTCTTCATCTTGTTCAATAAACTCTTGACATGTTTTAGATCTTTTATAAACTTTGTTCTAGCCATTTGTACAAGTTAAACTATTTTAGAAACTCCTAAAACCTATTCGAACCCTAATCGACCCATTTGAAACCCTAAACCATTCTAACCCTTTTCATAAGCTAGCATAAGCTTGCTTTGATCCTAAGAAACTCTTGTGCATCTTTCATGATCACATGGAATGAGCTTTTGAAACCCTAAGTATCACGTTTGGTTTTCCTAAACCAAACGCATGCTTAAAACCCTAAAAAGCCATTTTTGTAAATCCTACACAAACATAAGGGGAGATAAAATTTTCTCTCCCCTTAGAAGGATTTCTGGCCGCCACTCCCAAAATTCTCCGGTCATTAATCCTGCCCTATCATAGCCTTTCCTGATCAAATTATTCGTATGTTCTGATCTTTATATGATCGTGCATCTTTATTTAGGGTTTTGGTTTTTATGGGTTTTTGGGTCGAAACCTTTTATCCTTTTCTTTTTGATTTCTCTATTCTGGTTGTTATTGACCCATTATATGTGCATCTTAATTGATTAATCTCTGATTTTTCTTTTAATTGTATGTTAGTGGGTTGTTCAACTATGGTTTGTTGAAATCGTCGTTTGTAGGGTTTCGACTTCTGTGGTTGGGGACCCTGGTATATCCTTTATCTATGTTTAAATCTTGCCTTAACCTAAGTTACTGATCTCTTTGATTGGTGTCTTTCGTTAGGGTTAGGTTTTTTTTGATCGTTTGCTCTAGGGTTTGCCGTTTGGGTTTGGATATGCTCGTTTGGGGTCATATGATTGCATGTAATGAAAGCATGATGGAATCTGATGTTGCTGGGTTTTCGGAAGTCGTATTATAAGTTTTTGTAATGGTGATGATCCTTTAACGTTATTGAGAGCTTGAAGGTTAAACCCTAATTATTTAGGGTTTGTCGTAGCGCGACACACATGTAGATCCCGAATGTACTCTTATTTGCATGTTTTAATGGCAGAGATTTTATTTTATTTTTGGGGGGGGAAAAAAGGGGTTGGTAGATACATACAAGTTAAGGATGACCTCATTTCATGAAGCTAATAAGGGTAAAATCTATGTGCTAGAATTGCTGGAAGTGACTTTTTTTTTTTATGTTTCCATGACGCATTAGAGTGCTATTCCTGATCAAGTATTGCATCTGCTATTATTGAGACAATTGGACGTGCGTTTCTTGAGTTCGTATATGACTAAGGAATTGGAAGTTCTTTGTACTCTTCCACTAGAGTAAAAGCTGAATTCATCATCTTTGATTCTGGTTTGACGAATTGAAGTTGTTAGCTATGGAAACTATCGGAATTTATGGCTTAATCCCTATGTTTTAGGGATTTGGTTTGACTGGAATTAATGTGCATCTTATCTTATTCTTGGTTATTTTATTGTACTGGAATTATTCTAGTCTTGACTGGAATTGATGTGTACCTTGATTACAATTTAATTAACATTAATGTTGGTCTTAACTGGAATGAGTGCGCAAATAATATCACTTAATGAATGGATCATGGAATTTATACATTCTTTTGGAAGATTGCAGACGTGCTTGGAAAGGTTCAAATGACGGATCGAACGCTGTAGGGTGGCGTTTATCATTCTGATACCCCGTAAAAGATTAGTGTTATAAGTATTTTGTTTTAACTATTCTTTATTTTCATAAGAATGTTTGTCATTCTATATGTTGTGTTTAGGTTAGTAGCTTTTTGAAGGCTTGTATAGTGTCATATGGACTGAAGATGATGGACTTCACCCTCATCCTTGTACATAAAATGTTTTTTTGGTGGTAAAATATATTACCAGGGGAAACCCTTACCCAAAAAAAAATTGATTTTTCTTGTTCTACAAATAAAATGCTAAAACAAACCCAATTGATTACCAATTTGCCGCAATAACAATTGTATCAAAATAGACATAATTCAAATTAGACATCTGCATAAGTTCAGGACATTTCCATTTAATCATATTCATACCTACTTAGTATCATTACATAGTTAATTTAAAGCCCCAACATGTGAGACAATCTATTGTAGCCGACCAAAGGCATCCCTAGTATTACCAGTTAAAGACCCCCAAAAAGTGATTATAAACTACAGGTAACATCAATGGCATCATAGATTACCAGTCTAAACCAAAATCCCAGTGGGGAAGCACTTTCGCTCAGGGTAGGTGGTATGACTCAGCGGTGCTATTCGGAGAAGCCCCTCGACGACTAGTTAACCGCCAAGCTTAGAGCAACCCCAAAGGGGTTCTCTGGCATACCATGTACCCCTTCCTAGTGGAAAAGGAATAAACTAACTGTTCATAAACTCAAACTATTTACTAAAAATTACTTAAGAAACGAAAACATTAGTACTAACTAGCAACTGTCATCAACCAAAATTCTTGAAATCATCAATTGCACTTTGAACTCTTTTAGATTCTTGTTTTTCTTTCTTTGCTTTGATTGCCTCCTTGATCATGTTGGCAACCTCACATTCTTGTCAGCTCTTAACGTCTTCTTCAAATTCCTGTGCTTGATACTTAATTCTCTTCACGATGTAAGTAATATCATGAGTCATTCATTTTTGCAGCGAACCTCATCCTCATCTTTATTATATCATATTTATTTTCTTTTTCCTCTGTTAGGAATTACAGGTTCTAATTCCTTGCATTCTCCCCGTTGTAGTTCTCCATGTACATCATCAAGAAAACCCCACATTCTGTGTTGTTTTCCTTTGTCCCCCCATTTAGGCCTTAGAATTGTTGGCTTTTTGTTCAACACATCTTTAGCTCTTTGATGCTGCACTTCTTTAAGATGCATGGAAAACAAGTTTTTCTACAAAAATAAGAACATTTTAGAGATTTTTATTTTCAATCATAGTATCATATATGATATCATACATTTAAAAATAGTTGATTACATTTAAAAATATGATATCATATATGATACTGTTAATATAATCATACATATAACATCATTTAATTGCTTACCAGAACATCGCATACCTCCTTGTATTTTGCTTCATATGTCATCAGCGTTTTCGAGTTGTCAATGATCATTGTAGTGCCTTTTAAGAAGTTGAATACTACGAGGTAGTAGTGTTCATGGGCTATAATTGGAAAGAATGCCTATATGATTGGAAATGTATTATTGTATCAATCTTAATGCAAAATAATGTAATGTGTTTATAATCAGAGAATAGGTGTAGCAAGTTTCTTACCATTTCTAGATCTTTTAATTTTTTCAGTTCATCGTCTTTCTTGAACTCGTTTTTCATTGTGTTAGAAAAGGCTTTGATTGCTTCACTTCATCATACTTCTTTCCGTCTTCCTTCTTCCACTTAAACATATCTTTTGTCTGTTTACATAGAACAACATATTTTATGTTTAGCAAACATTATATATTTGTAGTTGTTTAGTTTTAAAAGGTTCAAGTTAACATACATTCATCCCTGTGATGATAAAAATGCATTGATTCTATTCCTTTGTTGATTCATCCCCATATTCATGGTTCAAAACTAAGCAGTAGGTGTCAATGACGATTATATTCGATTATTCAAGTTGGGGCTAAAGTCTTGAGATATAAACACGGATGGTTGCATTCCTTCTTTCGTTTCAAAGATGAAGTCTTTGCATAAAACAAATCATACATATATCATATATGAAATTATGTGAAGAAATTGAAATGATATAGAATTTGAAAGAGTAAAGGTAATTGAAACTTACAATTCACTTCCTTTCATCGAAAACAAGTAATTACAAATCATCATTTCATCTTGTACTCCTTTTCCGTTTGTAGATGTTTTTTGTTTATGTATGGAGAAAATACAAAAAAACTAGACTTTATTTTGGCTCTATTTTGCTGCCCTTTCTTCTACCTTGTTTGTATCCGGGGATAAATCAAGAGAGAATGATGGTGGAGTCATTTCTATAACGGACTTTCTCTTTGTTGTTTTCTTCTTTTTAATTTCTTTGTTTGCTTGATTCTCCAACTCTTCACACTGTGAGTCAGTAAATTGTGTATTCCAAAATTCATCCTCACCAATTTCATCCTTAGCATCACCTTGTTTCTCCTGAACGTTGTCAACCTTGTCAGCTTTATCCTGCTTCTCCTTTTCCGTTTCAACTTTTTCTTTCTTAGCATTTTCATCCTTATCAGTATCTTGTTTCTCCTGAACTGAATCATTTTTCAACTCATTGTTGTTCATCTTCATTGTCTCAGTTTCATTGGCATCTTTTTCTTTATTAAGCTCTTCATTCTGATTGTCAACATCCATTTGAACTGTAACCTCTCTGTCGTCTCCATTCATGTTTTCCCCTTTTCCATCACTTCCTCCTCCTTTCTCTGTTGCTATCACTTCCCATTTCTTCATATCCATCCTTAGCAAAGGTTCCACTTTCCTCTATCTATGTTTTTATCAAAATCTACTTCATTGATTTGCCTTTTCTTCTGATTAGTCACCAATTTCATTTTGCTTCGTTCTGTCATCTACGTTGTATGGTTAGCTCCCTACATCGAAGATTGTTGTTTTCATTGTCTCCATCAGGCTCACTGATAACGCCTAAATTATACATGTTTTTGGCAGCGTTATTTGCATTTATTTGATCATTTCTCGTGAACTTTTGGTACTTAATCAAGTATATTTGCTATTATACGTTCTAGGTATGTTCTGAAGAAAACAGAAGATTACACAAAGATTGAAGCTTCAACAAAGAAAAAACTACAAACTCAAAGCTTTCCACACTTGGTACACTGTTTTGGGAGGCCAAACTCGAGTCATACGAACTCCGTTTTTAGAGTTTGTTTCAAGTGGCCACGCGAAGAGCAAATCGAATTATCTACAACAATTGATAAGGCCAAGAACTAAAAACGAGCCCCAAAGTGGCGCGCGGTTTTAAAACCAAAATTGCGACGTACTATCTGGACACATTTAAGAGAATTAAAGCAACTAAATGCATAAATGCTATAACACACTATGTGCGGTACGCACAATATAAGTTTGTGCGACTCACTTCTAACTTCAATTTCTGCCCCTGAATAAGCCTATAAATACCACTCCTTTGGCTCTCGCCATTATCATACATCCTCCACACACAATCCCCACTTGTCGTAAGAACACGTTTAGAATATGATTTTGTGGTGATCCTTGGCTTGACAAATCCAAGAACCAACCACGTCCTAGTCATACCACCATCACCACCATCAATCACCACCACTCTCCACCATCAATTTCCAGATTGTATTCCATCTAAGGAAGTAGCATTGAAGTATAATTTGGGAATCTAAAAGTGTGTGATTGTGAAAGAATGTTTACATATTATTATTTTTTCGGTTACTTTAGAATATAATATAGTTTTTGGGTTAAGTGTCTCCTCGGTTAGAATTTGTATTACCTCCAAAAACATTTAATACAACGAATTAGGGATGAAATCCAACAACTCATCCCGACAACTATGTGTGCAAAAAAACAAAACGCACCAACAGTGCTTCAAACGAAACCTATCATAAGTGTGACATGACACACTTATAAAACATACTACAAACCTATCATGAGAGTGACATGCTACATTAGTACCACTGTTTTGACTTAAAAAAACCAAACCCATGCTAGAATAATACTTGCACATATATATATATATATATATATATGCTATATATATAAAATATATAAAAATAAAATATATATATCTCAATAGATAAATATTAATTGTATATATATGCAGTCTTTTTATGAATTCAAATGCAATCTATGAATTCACATGGATATTAATATAGTTTACATTGAAAACTTGTGAAATCATCAACATTTGCTCTGAATGTGGTATAAATCTATGTTTATACATATGACATATGATCTAAACTAATTTCATGATGACTGTTATGTGTTTGTAACTTCATTGATTATGGAGTAGTCCTATTGTGTTTGTTTTTTGGGCATATTGTGATCTAGGATATGGAGTGTTTGGATATGTGTTTATTGAAATGGTTAAACATGATTTTTTAAGTGTAAAGGCCAAAAGGATACTTATAAACTTATGTTTTATCATTCCACCTAATATATTGGTTATAATAACTTATAAAGGCCGAAAGGATTTGTTGTTATTAATCAATATAATCACTAATTATATTTAAAGCCCGAAAGGATTTATAACTTGTGATAACTCTATTTTCTAAACTTATAAATACTATTCTAAACACATCATTATCTAAGTGATCATTACCTAAACAAACATACTTTAATCATTTGTTTGAATCATCTCTTCATTGCTTTCTTTGCATTATTCGATATATGCTTGTCTTGGTTAATTTGATACGTGACAATCATCTTAGCCTTAGCACCTTAATTACAAACTGTGAAAACTTCAATTCCCGTGGAACGACCTGGACTTACCTAAAGCTATACTATACACGAACGGGTATACTTCCTGAGTGTTGTGTTTTTAGTAAAAATCGGTATTTCTAGTATTATAAATTTAAAACTTATAAAAAACACACATCAAGTTTTTGGCGCCGTTGTCGGGGAATTGTTTAAGTTATTATAGTTTGTTGCTTGTTTTTGGTGCTAAATTGTTTCTTGTTAAGTTGTCTACTTGTTTTGCAAATCAAAATTTCAAACTCGCCGTACCGTTTTCTGGCAAACGGAAACCAAAAATCATTTTTCTCCAGGAAGTACGCCGCACATTATATTTGTGCGCCGGTTAACCTGAAAACCCAGGAAGTACGCCGTACTTTACCCAAGTACGCCGCACTTTCTGCAAATTTTCACAAACAGAATCTTATTTCAAAAACCAAAACCAAAACTCCCAATCTTCTAGTCTTAGGTTCT
>BQNB010041435.1:2862-46761 GCA_026074375.1 Tanacetum coccineum
ACGTTATCTGGAAGAGAATCAACATCAATGACGTCACTCATTTCCAGGTTCAGAGGTTGCCTTCACGTTTACGTTTTTTTGTTGCTTCATTGTTGTTCGCGAAACCACGTATCACTTCAGCAATGTCCCGATTCAGAAGAAAGAAAATAAGAAACACATATACGACATATAAAAGTATATGAAGCATGATTTATAAAACCTATCACCTGAATGTTGTTGTTTGCCAACATTGCTTGAATAATTTCAGCAAGTTCCTAATTATATAGAGATATTAAGGTGAATCACCTACCCGGCCCAATGTTTTAAGCCGTCTAAATTATGACCACCACATCTCAAGTTTTATTTTTGTCACTTAAAAAATCTGTAACTTGCCTTGAAAATTCACCTCAGACGGTGCACATGATGGTATGGCCAATGAAAGGCAACCCAAATTTATGTTTGACAAAAGCAACCCATAACAGGATCCTTTTTTATCCACCCTTTACCATCTTGTAAACCCAGCTTATTTGTTATTAAATCGAGTTGCTGGAAAGAGAAATAAGGAAAAAAAAATATTATATATGCACAATGGTAGTGATCCACACCTTTTTAATGCGAGTGAAGGGTTCTTAATATTCTCAGGAACATTATCTTCGTTAGGACTACATTCTATACAAAAAGAATAATACGTCAGCAGTGTCAAGTTCTGCACGAAGGTCAAATGCCAGCTCAAAAAGTGTTTTCTCTGTGAAACTAACAAAAGAAAATTAATAAGATCATAAGTCAAAGTAAGACATGAAAGCTAAATCTATATTATGATGTTAACAGTTAATTAAAAGACTTGAATCAGCTATTAGCTCCATCGAATCCTTCTTATAGTCCCTTCAACATAACTCCAAATAATAAGGAAGTTTGTTGTATAATGATAAGTCATTATCAAATTATATCATTTATCTGTTTTTCGTACTTATCTTCACATGTTGTTTAAGAAATGTGCTAGAATCCAAACACAGATAACATCAACTGAAAAGCCTGATTTTGTGCTTGAATTTAAGTGGTCCAGATCAGTTTGCAAGTGTATTTATGCGGTTTAGATTATGTCCAGGGGATGTTTTTTTCTCTCTGTTTCGCCAACAAGGAATAAGTAAAATATGAATTTAAAATTTTGATTTATTATTTATAAAGAATACTGCAACAAATCACCATTCTTCTAAATTAAGAAACCTCACTTCCTAACTAAATTTCCATCATGTAAACACTAGTAGCCCATACTAATGTAGACAGAGGCTCTTCCAGAGGGCATCATCAGGAGAGAGAGAGAGAGTAAAACTCATGTTCCATTGAGGATCTAAGACATAAAGCTATATTTCCAGAATACTGCCATCACTCAAAGGAATAGATTTACTCAAGGATACATCTCACCTTGATTACATTTCCCATTTTACATTCCCAATTATTACCAAATGTAGCATACATCCTCACAAGTGGCAATAGAACATGACATAAAACAGGCATCATCAACTTGGCACTCCACCAAACTAAGTAGAAAACCTTCCTTATGACCTTAAGAGTAGCCGTTAACTACACAGTTAACCACTTCCGAGAGCAGTGACTTATAAAAACATCCACTACTCTTAAGAATGGGCTGAAGTAGAAAGGTTCTCAAGATCAAGATAAAAGGCCCTCTGCACATCCAACATACCACTAGAAAGCTCTCTTAAGAACATCTATAATACTTTTCTATTAAATTCACTCCATCCTATTTGATGTTTTTAACTTTGTTGATCTTCACATTCCAACTGTCTTCCACTTTCTTGATTTGTGTAGAGTTCTTAACTCTGAAACTTATCAGGTGCATGCTTATTGATATCGTATAAATACGTGCTAGCCGTATGTATATAATATTAAGTATCCCGTTAGAAATAAGAATCACTTAGGAAAAGTAATAATTAAATCTTCCGGAGTCGTATCCCAACGGGAATTGAATAGAGATTTACGTTTATGTTTTTAATTTAATGCTTGAATATCTTTTTTGATTTGGTTTTTGGTTTTTTTAATTAAAACTAAAGATAGCGATAAACTATATTGAACTAATTAACAAGCAAGCTAATAAGATGAAAAGTATATAAAGAAAAATATGTTTGTTAAGTGAAAGTGAATAGATTCTTAAGTGTGAAGTTTTAGATCTTAATGATGAATTAATATCCGTCTAAATAATCGTTTCCTCAAAACGTTGGCTTAATATTGAAAACAACTTTTTATCAAGATATCAATTACTAATTTAATGCCTACTTAATCTTACGGCTTTTGCCCGTTCGACTAAATAAAACACTAAACTAAATAACTTTTGCAAATTATTAATCACTAGTCACTTATTAAATTCCACACTTAATTCACTATTCACCAACTTACTTAACAAGCATAAGCAATCTACTCGCTAAACATGGCAACTAAACTAACAATAATAAGCATAACAATAATAAAAAGCATATTAAGCTAAATAAATTAAAACTACTAATTATAGAAAAAGGAAAAGAAAGTAGAACCCGAGTGACGAAACCGATACGAATAAACCACCCGATTATATGAACTAAACCAAATGCCAAGTTTATTTCTCAATTAGACTTTATTTACTTAATTAGATGATAAAGTATTTAAGCTTTATACTCTAATAAGCTAGTAAATTCTAATTAAGCTCTAAACTTAGAAAATAGTTTAGCTTATATAAACCGTAAGCTCTTCACCTTGGATAAATCTTCAAAAAGTTGAAACTTTACATGGATTTGAGGTGAATTAGGGTATAAAGTTTGTGACTATATGTAAAGTAAGCTTGTCTAAAAGTGGAACGAAACTATGTCTTTTGGACCAAAACCAAACCTTTTTTGAATTTTGGACCAAAAGTGAAAAACGCACCAAACCACAAGGACCAAAAATGTACTTAACTCTTGATGTTTTTAACTTTGTTGATCTTCACATTCCAACTGTCTTCCACTTTCTTGATTTGTGTAGAGTTCTTAACTCTGAAACTTATCAGGTGCATGCTTATTGATATCGTATATTAGTTGATTAAGTTGATAATAAGCTATTAGGCAATAAGCTCAAAGTAAGCTTAAAAAGAAAAGAAAAGAAAAGAAAATAGAGGATTAGAAAAAGAATAAGCTCAAGTCACTTCCAACACAAACATCTTCATTAATCCTCATCTTCATAAAACTAAAAAGCAATAAGATCTTTTACAATAAGCTTTTACAATAACACTAATAAGCTATTAAATTTGAGAGAGTAAACTACACTAAATTAAAACTACTATATTTCTACTCCTACACTACACTAACTAATCTAATAATTCAATTGAGCTAATACGTGCAACATTTTATAGCCAAAAAGGTGTGGAGGGTATTTTCGTCCTTTCAGTGTGCCAGCCAATCAAGGTCCAAGAAAGAGGGGCATTTCGGTTCTTTTTACACTATAAGATTGCTTCATAATGAAGCCAATCAATAGCCACCAGAAGCTTCCTCGTATGCCAACAATAAATACAATAGATCCATCAATGATGGAGAACGCATGTGGCCTTAACAATTTGCTTTTAAAATAACCATACATAATTCTCTTATTAAAATCCATTTCTTGCAAAAAGTTTATTTAAAAGGATTCTGTCTTGTGTCGAAAGTTTGATAGGCCAAAATAATGTTAGTGGGCAAGAGTGGTGCAGCTAACGCGCCATGTTGAATTATTTTAGGGACGTAAGGTTCACTTGCCTTAATTGCACAAATGAGATTTACTTTTGATAACTCAATTTGGTTGGGCCGAGTTCAATATTTGCTGGTCTACTCTTATTTCTTGTTTGTTGGGCTTCCAGACTTGCCAATATGTTAGTGGGCCCGATTCTTCTTCCCGATGCTCGTTTCATTAAATAGTAGTAGAAATGTAGGTCAAATCTTTTTGATTTGGACTTTACATGCTGGGCATCACTATTTTCAATACATAACTAGGCCGAATTTTGCTAAGTCCTAGGCTGGACTTTTACTTAATTATGAGCTTTAAGTGGTATGGGTCGGTCCGACCCATATAAATGGTGTCGGGCCGGCCCAATAAGAGATGAAGGCACCGTTGGACTCGAAATTTTTGTGCACTTTTCAATGGATGCTCGGGAAATATTAACGACTTCGTCTTGATCTCGAAAAACGCGTAAACGTCTTCAAATCTTAACCGAAAGTCTTCGTTTTTGCTTCGTTTTCAATCCTTTGTACCTGCAAGACATAAAAACACAAACCAAACATTTTTCCAATAATATTAAGCATATTTCATGTTTTAGTCCAATTAATAGTGTTTTCGGGGTATAAATGATGTGTGTTTTAGCACACATCAAATTCTCCCACACTTAGCCATTGCTGGTCCCACACGCAATGTTTATAAAACACGCTGGAAAGAAATAATTTAACCCCCCTTAACTTAATGACCCCTCACAATCAAACAAGAACAGAAAAGGTCCATTAAGAAGGTTCAAAAATTATTTATTTCGAAAGCGCCCCCGTTTTAACCACTTATTCATTAATAGATAAAACTAAGATTAAATTTTTATAAAATTTATTTAACAAGGCTTTAAGAACAGGAATTTGTCATCCTCGACTTTTCACAATCCCC
Organism: Tanacetum coccineum; assembly: GCA_026074375.1. Classification (NCBI taxonomy): domain Eukaryota; kingdom Viridiplantae; phylum Streptophyta; class Magnoliopsida; order Asterales; family Asteraceae; genus Tanacetum; species Tanacetum coccineum. Next base: position 7,483 of record BQNB010041435.1, read on the forward strand.
AAACTAAGCTTAAAACGAAATCACAGTCAAATATAAGATTAAATGCTAACACTACTCATAAATGCTAATTGTGTGCGCATAAGCCACTTTTCGCCTCGCTTAATTAAATCCTCTAAGGATTTTATTATTATTACTTGTGACAAATAAATTATGTTCTTATTATCATAAAGGTGTCTGGTTTAGACCACAATTAGTTTGAAATCATTTCCTAAAGAGACGACATGGTGAGAATAAGGTCAACATTAAGGTTCTAATTTCGCATAATTTAGGGGTTATCCTTTTTATTTCATCTGAAACAACTCAACTACGAGTCCAGAGACGGAGGCTTTATTTAGATAACCCGGAGTCGAAATTTGGCTTTATTATTATTATTATTGCAACATTTTAATCTCTCGGTCCTTTAAACAACTGAAACATCGGGCGTCCTAACCGACAGAGCCAGTAGTCTTATTTCGACTTTGGGAATTTCCTCGACCTTTTTGAAGACTGACACATCGGGCGTCCTAACCGACAGAGCCAGTAAACTTTTATCAGTCTCGGATTATTATTATTACTTCCACCCTTTAAACGACTGCAACATCGGGCGTCCTAACCGACAAGAAACAATGGTCTTATTTCGGCTTCAGTTTATTATATTATTATTATTATAGCCAAATTTTAAGTCCTGTGGTCTTTTAGCTTCTGAGACATCGGGCGTCCTAACCGACAAGACCCGGTAGCCTATTTCCCCACAACACTGACAGAACCTCGATGTGTACCTTACTTTCACCAAAAGGAATCTCTACCAAGGGATTTAAACTAAGAATCGCAAAAACCAAAGTAACTTTATTTATTTAACATATATATAACGTTTATTAAGCTGGTAAGAGCAAAAAGCCACAATTAACCTCTATGAGCTCTAAAGATATTCCAATCTACTCCCGTTAGCATCTAACTTTTATTCAACTTATATTTTCGTTCTTTGCCATCAATTTTAAAGTTAAGCAAACGCTTAGTCTCGAAAGCTAAGGGGAAAGCTAGAGTGCAAAACTCGGTCAAGTCAAATATCCCTAGTTCTACGGGCCTACTTATTCACATATCTAACAATAACTAAGAGTTTTTTTTTCACTAAAACTAAACAATAAAATATTAAAATTTTGGTTAAACGGGGTTGCGAGGGGCACAAACAGGCACATATATGATCGATTTCGACAGAAATTCCCCCACACTTAGAATGGAACATTGGCTTTAATGTTCAAAAATATCGGGTTTTACCCCCACACTTAGGAACAAAAAAGGCAAATGCAAAAAATTCCAAGTGTGAAAGGGGAAATAAGATCAGATATATATAATGATCAGGATTAAGGATTCCCAGGATATAAACATGAAGATGATCAGAGACCGCGTGATTGGAGGATTGAAAACAGCTTTTAAAATTCAGTATACAAGTAGTTTGTAGGCCAATCTTAATTTGTTTGAACTTAGTCTAGTTTAAATAGCTTATTTTTAAATAGCTTATTTGATAATATGTTTTTAAGCTTTAATTTAGCAATTTGTCTTTTCTTAAAAACCAAAAAGAAGACTCGGCTCCTACTGAGCCAAACAGCGTTTTTAAGTAGCTTTTTCATTGTTCATTTGAAGTTCAAAATGCTTTTTAAAAGAAGTTTTAAGTAGCTAATAGGCTAGTCTTTAAGCTGGTATAAGCCAAAATTCCATAAGGATCCATTAGCTTAGTTAAAATTAAGCTCAAAGTTGCCTCATTGTCTGTTTGGTAATCAATTTTATGCCAATTGCTTATTTTCTTATTTTAGCTTATAACTTGTTAATTTTGCTTAGTTTCTGTTCAGTTGTGCTTATTAGAATAGTTATAAGGAATTTGTAGCTTATTTAGTTATAGTATCAGCTTATTTAAGTTTCCTAGCTAATTAAGTTCTGTTAAAAAAACCAAAAATAACAAGTGTTATCTGTCTATTTTGATAAGCTGTTTCCTAGCTTAATTTTGATTTTATAAAAAGTAGTTTTTACAAAAGTAGCTTAGTTTAAGCTGTTTTTTAAATTTGTTTTAAAAAAAAATTAAAATAAGAAAAATAGCAAAAAGGAAGGCCACAGTTTCGAACCTGTGACCTTCCTCTTATCAAACCAACACCTCACAACACTCACACCAAACCATCTCGCCCTTGGGACTTTTTCAAACAAGTCTCCCACCATTTATCTTTTATACACATTTTAGTTTTCTTTTTCATTTCAAATGCCGTAGCTTATTTTAGGTTATTTAGGGCATATTTAGTTAGCTTATTTTGAGTTTACATTTTTATAAAATCAGTTCTACTTTAATACACTTTCAGTAATTTTCTTAGAAATTTTAGGATTAATTTTGTATTTTTAATCATTTAATTTTAGTTAAAAACTTTAAAAAATCATAAAAAACAGAAAAATAATCAAAAAAATATATTTTTCTTTTTTTGAAAATTTTCTTTTATCATATTTTAGGTTTAGAAATTAAATTTGCGTTCATAGGTCTTAATTTCGATGTACTTGCTTAATTGTCGCGTTTTCTTCAATTCTCGTTAACGTTTTCATGTTTAATTGCTTAATTGTTTAATTTTCTTTGCGTATTTTATGTGTTTTTATTCGTAGAAATAGAAAACCAACTCAAAAATTTAGAACCATTCAAGTCATTGTCCAAACAAAAACAAGGTCTCAATTTCATAATTCTTGGGGTATAAACGACCCGGTGAACACTTACCGGATAATGTACGATATTTTCGTGTGAATTTTCATATTACCTTTGTCCTCAACGGTAATTTTGGAATTTCAATACTTTGATATTGTACGTATAAAATTGTACATCAGTTTGTTATGTTGCATTATGATCAAACCTCATTTCACATTTTGCACTTTGCGTATTTTTAAACACAAGTAACTTACATTTTAAGTATATATACATTTTACTTAAACACATTTCTTTAAAAGAAAAATGCTTGTAATTTAACCTCATCCATGACATCACCATATCTTCAAATATCTTACCAAATCTAGATAAAATCTTTCAAGATCACATTAGATTTCATAAGATTTTTTATCACAATCTTTTAAAATCCGGATTTGCAAAACTGTGTGTCGGTTCCATATGTTTACACTGGCCGGTTCCCTTCTACAAGGGAACTGATAAAACTGGGCTACAGTGTATAATTTGCCTATAAATAGCAAACCAAATCTCACCATTTACACACCATTTTTCACACTTTTTCTCTCTGCATTTTTCCTTCTCCTAGATCAGTAGCAAACACCCATTAAACCCCCCATTTGCATATGATCATAATGCTTCTAACATTTATTTTGTTGTAAGCATACTTCTATGATGATCTACCAAAGCAAGCCTTGAAGATTTTGTCATTTCCATCCATCACCAAGCATATACATAAAAAGATCTACAAGACTAGAGATCTCATGTTATTCATCCATTTTAAGACTTCCCATCAATGGAAGTTAATTTAGATTATCATTCATTCATTTTCATTCATCCATTTTAAGACTTCCCATCAATGGTTATATGGGGTTTTTTTAGCGGGTTAGAATATGAGTTTTATTGTTGTGTTGAAAGGGATGTTAGGTTGGTTCTACCTTGATCTAGAACTCAGTATTTAGCTTTGTACATGATAAAAGGGTACGCGACGATGGGTTAGTTCTACCCGGTGTGTAAGAACTCGGTATTTAGCTTTGTACCGGAAAAGGTGTAAGCGACGTTGTGTAAGGTTTTCTCCGCCGATAAAGGAGCTTGTTGATCTAGTGAAGTAACTCTCGAGTTGGGTACTCGGGGAGTGGAGTAGGGCGGAGAGGAGCTCTGGTATCGTATAAATACGTACTAGCCGTATGTATATAATATTAAGTATCCCGTTAGAAATAAGAATCACTTTAGGAAAAGTAACAATTAATCTCTTCCGGAGTCGTATCCCAACGAGAATTGAATTTGAAAATTACGTTTATGTTTCTAATTTAATGTATGAATATCTTTTTTGATTTGGTTTTTGGTTTTTTAATTAAAGCTAAAGATAGAGATAAACTAGATTGAACTAATTAACAAGCAAGCTAATAAGATGAAAAGTATATAAAGAAAAATATGCTTGTCAAGTGAAAGTGAATAGATTCTTAAGTGTGAAGTTTTAGATCATAATGATAAATTAATTTCCGTCAAAAATATTGTCTCCTCAAAACGTTGGCTTAATATTGAAAACAACTTTTTATCAAGATATCAATTACTAATTTAATGCCTACTTAATCTTACGGCTTTTGCCCGTTCGACTAAATAAAACACTAAACTAAATAACTTTTGCAAATTATTAATCACTAGTCACTTATTAAATTTCACACTTAATTCACTATTCACCAACTTACTTAACAAGCATAAGCAATCTACTCGCTAAACATGGCAACTAAACTAACAATAATAAGCATAACAATAATAAAAAGCATATTAAGCTAAATAAATTAAAACTACTAATTATAGAAAAAGGAAAAGAAAGTAGAACCCGAGTGACGAAACCGATACGAATAAACCACCCGATTATATGAACTAAACCAAATGCCAAGTTTATTTCTCAATTAGACTTTATTTACTTAATTAGATGATAAAGTATTTAAACTTTATACTCTAATAAGCTAGTAAATTCTAATTAAGCTCTAAACTTAGAAAATAGTTTAGCTTATATAAACCGTAAGCTCTTCGCCTTGGATAAATCTTCAAAAAGTTGAAACTTTACATGAATTTGAGGTGAATTAGGGTATAAAGTTTGTGACTATATGTAAAGTAAGCTTGTCTAAAAATATTTCAAGTAACCATTTTTATTTGAAACTGATCACTAAAAAAAATTAACAAAGACAGACAATATATAAATAAAACTACACTTTTTGTTTTGTAATTTTCGACATTGATTTTGAAATTAAAATCCTAACTTTAATGCTAGTGATTAAAAGACAAACTTTGTCGATTGGTAATAATGAATAAAAGTTGCCAAAGAGAGTATCCTTCGTACAGAAGACAAAATGAAAGCTTCAATTGCAATAAAATAAATAAGTGATAAAAATTCTAATGGTTAAAGATTCAAGACAAACAAAATGAAATTGAAATGAAACAGTAGAAGTTTAACAAGGAAAATAAATGACTGCTACATCTAATCTAATTTAACCTACGAATGAAAAGAAAAAAAATGAAAATATTTATATATGATGTCTGGGGCTCTTTAAGTGTGATGCAACAATCTCTTTTTATACTACAATAAACCTAGACAATAAATCACAGCCATCATATTGTCATTCTCGAAGATTCCCACCACGTGGCATGTATCTAGTGTACAAGGCTGCGTAAACATTAAGCATTATCGTTGCAATCTTGGATCTTCTAAAAGCGTAAATGAAACGGGCCACAATATTCTTGGCCCATATTTTTAACTTTGTTTGTTGTTAGCTCCTGGGCTGTAATTTGTTTCGTTTAGGCAAATTTTTACTTTTTTTTCTTCGAGATATAATAATCTTCACTCGAGATTTCGCACTTTTGCTCAAATGCTCTCGTTCCGTGGCGATGGACTCGAATTTTCGTGCTCTTTCCAATGCCATGCTCGAGAAATATTAACGACTTCGTCTTGATCTCGAAAAACACGTAAACGTCTTCAAATCTTAACCGAAAGTCACCGTTTTTGCTTTATTTTCAATCCCTTGTACCTGCAAGACATAAAAACACAAACCAAACATATTTGCGGTAATATTAAGTATATTTCATGTTTTTAGTCCAATTAATAGTGTTTTCCGGGATATAAATGATGTGTGTTTTAACACACATCAAATGCCCCCACACTAAGCCATTGCTGGTCCCACACGCAATGTTAATAAAACAAACCCGAAAATAAATAATTTTATCCCCTTTTAACCTATGACCCCTCACAATCAAACAAGAACAGAAAATGTCCATTAAAAGGTTCAAAAATCATTTAATTCGCAAGCACCCCCATTTTAACCACTTATTCAATAAAAGATAAAAACTAAGATAAATTTTTTATAAAATTCATTTAAAAGGCTTAAAGAACGGGAGTTCGTCATCCTCGACTTTTCACAATCCCTAAACTAAGCTTAAAACGAAATCACAGTCAAATATAAAATTAGATGCTAACACTACTCATAAATGCTAATTGTGTAATCTCAAAAGATAGAATAATATTTTCTTAATGACCCGCCATGCTTGACTTTATTTATGAAGATATATACAAAGCTCATAGAACGGGAAACACGCAAACTGGGTATCTCCAGGAGATAAATATCGTCATCCTCTTTTTACTATTCCTAAGCCAAGTTTGTACAATTTTTAACGTTGTGCAAAAGTATGTGTAAAATGCTAACACTACTCATATTTGTAATTTGTGTAAGCCTAAACTAACTTTTCACTCCCGATTGTTTATTATTTATTAGTGTGTATGTGCTCAATTCTAATTTCGACAAGTTTGATAAAAAGCTTAACGTTCCTTCCAAAAATTATGATGTTGAAGGCGAGATCATTCCGTGTAGCGACTTTCTTCTCAGTACATCCCAGCCGAGATCGACTTAGGTGACTAGGCTTTTGACACCCCACAGAGAATAGTATCGGAACTCACGGACCTTCGGTATCAAAAACTCTTAGGCTTCCCGTTAAACTAACACTTCATTTAGAAATACCACAACTTAAAACGAAATAGTCTTAGTTCAAAAGCATATTTAAATTTTTGAAAAAGAGATTTTTCCTATATTTATTCAACAACAACAATTTCTCATACAATTATTAACATTATTATTTTCATTATTACCTCCACCCTTTAAACGACTGCCACATCGGGCGCGAACCGACCATGGTCCAGTTGTCTTATTTCGGCTTCGGTTTATATTATTTATTTTTTTCCTTTTTTTGCAACACTTATCATACTTTATACTTTATCACGGTATATAGAAAAAATTTCTTTTTAGAAAATTTAAGTATAAATTTGAACTAAGACTAAATTTATCAATATAGTTGACTTACATCAATAAAGCTTTTATTGTCAAAAAAAAATGTTGATTTTAAACAGATTTTTAAGGGTGATTAAACCACTAATTTGTCTAATTTCGAAAAGAGCACTTATTATTAATCCGGTTAGAAGCTTCTGGGAGGAAAAGCCACATATTACACTTATGAGCTCTTAAGATATCCAACTAATCTTTGTTTAGCATTTTATCTTTTGCACAACTTGTAAAACTTAGCCTAAAAAGTTAAAGAAATAGCCAGATCAACACTCTGGTCGAGTCAGGATCTCCTTTGTTCTCGCTTACGGGACTAGTCAATCACGCACGGTCAAAACGTTATTATTATTATTATTTATATAGGCTAATAAAACAATAAAATTTTAAAATTTTGGTCAAAACGGGGTTGCGTGGGAACATAAATAGGCACAGGTAAGATCATATTTCGGCAGAAATCCCCCCACACTTAGAACCGAACATTGGCCTCAATGTTCCAAAAATGTCGGGTTTTACCCCCACAATTAAGGACGAAAAAGGCAAATGCTAGTAATTCCAAGTGTGAAAATGGAAACAATATATACATGATCAGGATTGAGGATTCCAAGGATATAGAAATGATGAAGATCTGAGACCGAGTGATTGGAGGATTGAAAACAAGCACGGGTCTTCATGATCTTATGGAATACTGAAAAACAAAAACAACACACAAACCAAAGAAAGAAGCACGCCCCCACACTAGGGCTATATAATCACACACTTATTCATTAAGAAAATAGAAAGAAGAACAGACACGGGTTGCCTCCCGAGAGAGAGAATGGAAAAAGCATAAGCTTAATCGCCGAATTAGGCACATCCTTGTATTTTATGGTGGAAGTTATTTTGTTAAACCAACGAATGTGATCATGAGGATTGTCTTTCTCAAGTCCGAAGAATTGGTCCGAAGTCATCATATTAATGAGACTATGCTTGAGCTCAAAATGCTCAGCAAGAATTGGTGGAACCACGATTGCCTCCGCATAACCCTCGGTGGGTGCACGGAGCAATTCCGCCATAGTACGTTGATCGGCCATCGTATCTACGGGAGATTCTTCAAGAGAAAAAGGTTGCTTTGAACGTCTACGGTTACGACGTTTCGGATTTGAAGTAGTTGGATTAGGAGAAGATTCACCAACTAGATCGAAGAATAGCGAAGCCATAGCCACAAAATACGAAGAACAACACAATATTTTTGGTAACCGGAAGTTAAAAGTCCACGGTAGCTCTTTAAACTACGCACAAGAGAGCGGAAGGAATTAGCATACGTCGAAGGCAGATTTAAAAAGCGTTCTTACTTTTTGGCGACTGTTCCATAGATAAAGCCCGCCTTATACCCTCCTTATAGTTTGTAATTCAAAGGTGAGCCGATTATAACGATTAACAACACGATTTGTTTTGTTGGTTTTTCAATTTTTTTGGTACTTTCAATACTTTAGGAAAAGTATTGTTGGTATTTTTTAATTTTTAATAATAAGAAAATATTCACAAACGGAAAATGATAACTTCACGAGGAAGGGTCTTCAAAAACTAATCTTCAAACGAAACACGAATATCGTATCACACCTCCCCGGCAACGGCGCCAAAAATTGACTCTCGTCCCTAGATATATATAAATATAATATAATATGAATATATAATAAGGATAAGATCAATAATAGAAGAGATAAGTATTTCCGTAAGGCTTTTTAAAAGGATTTTTTACTTTTATCCAAAGCAAAAACCCTAAAAAACCTTCCCGGGTCGTTTCCCAACGAGGCGTGAATTGAAAATCGGGATTAAGTTCGTGATCGCGTTTTTGAATGATTCAATGATTTTTTGGATTCTATTTCTACTAACGATAAGCAAAAAAAAGTAAAGACAAACTAAAAACGAGAGCAATTAAAGCTTAAAACCTAAAAACGATAACGGGATCCTAATCTCGTTCTTTAAAAAAACAAATTTTACAAATTTAACCCTACGAAAGCAAATAAAATAAAATTAAGAAAAAAGAATTATATTTTTTTGACTTTTATATTTTTTATTATGAATTAAAAACGGATTTAATCTAAAAAATTAATAAAAAATACTAAACTATTTATAAAAATTCTAAAAAAATAGGAAAAGTCCTTTGAACAATGCTGGATTTAATAAAAATAAAACGGAGAAACCAGCTTATCAAATAAGCTACGAAATAAGCAGAAAATGGCTTATAAGCTAAACTGTCTAAAAAAGGGGTAAAAGAATAAATGTTGCAAAAGAAAACGGAAAAGACCCAAGGGCGCTAGTGGTTGTGTGTGGTGTGTGTGAGCACTTAAAAGGGACAGAATTGGCTTTTTACACTAAGGCTTACAAGGCTTTAATTGTTGGCCTATTTAAGACACAATAAGCCAATGAAAAAGCAAATAAGCTATCAACAACTAATAAACTATACCTAATAAGTATTTAAGGAACAAAATAAGCAAAAAGAATGAACTGAAAATAAGCTAAAAGGACAGAATCTCTAAAAGGGATTTTAACTTAAAATACTAAACTAAGAAAAAAAACTTATAAACTTGAATAGGCTTTAATCTACACTAAATAAGCTAAAATCACTCTAAAACTAACCTAATAAGCAAATCTAAGCAAAATAAGGCAAGTTCAATAAGCTCAGACAAACAAATAAGCTTTTGGCCAAAAGAGAGAACCAAACAGCCTATAGGGCACTTTTTGAGCTTATTTTTAAGCTGCTTAATGGATCCTTATGGCAAAAATACTTGTAAAACCTTAAAGCTTATGCTATAAACTATCTAAATCAATAATCAAAAAGCATTTTGAAAGTTAAATAAGCTATGAAAAAGCTAGGTAAAAAAGCTAATTATACTCAGTGCCTGCTGAGTTTTCTCAAAGCTTTTGAAAAGACAAAAGCCTAAGTTCAGGCCTAAATTAATGCTAGAAAAAGACTTTTAAAAGCTAAAATAAACTCAAACAGATGATGTTTATACTACAAGCAGCTTATGCTATCAAATTCAAAACCTAAATCTAATATTAACTTATCTAAAATTTTAGCTTGAAAAGTGGCTTTCACCCTTTTTGAAACTGAAACTAAACTTGACATATTTAAGGTTAAAATCAAAAGGCAAATGAACACTTAAACCAAACACATTCTACTGCATTTTGACACTAATTTAACACTAAACAAGATCTTAAAACAAGCTTTTACTCAAACACCAATTTCCAATAGTTTTAAAAAAAAACTTCATGACTACAATTGCAAAGTACTTACACGAAGTATCTTAAAACTTATATTTAGGCTTTAAACACTTTTGAAAACAACTTATAATAACTTTAAAAGGCTTGTGAAAGTTGGCTTAGTGAACCAATTAGTTTTTTTAACACATTTTGACCCATTTTGGCCACTGACCCAAACACCCCTTTAAATTATAAAAAGTCATTTTAAGGCTAAAGACAGACTTAGAATACTTGTAAAAACTCAAAACAGATTAATACTAAGGCTAACTAAGATCAAATAAGCAATTAAAACTCAAAGATAAGCAGTTAAAATAAGCAAGTGAGAAAAAGCAGTTTAAAAGCAATTTAAGGCAGTTTTAAGTAAAAATATGACTAAATGGCAAACAAGTAATAAGTAAGCATTAAACAAATATAATAAGCAAAAAGAAGCATTAATAAACAGTAATAAGCAGATAAACAGTAAATAAGCTAAAATTTTGAAAATGAGAACTTACAAATCCCTTGCTCAAAACAAGGATAAAAGGGCTCTTAGAGAGCTTATCTACAAGCTTTAGCTTGTTTAAAACAAGCTAGTAAAACCCTATAAGCCCTTCCTTTTCTGGCTTATCTTCCAACTAAGCTTTTTGAGTGATTTCTTTTGGTAAAAGGCTTAAACTCTTCAAGCTATGAAAAAACTTGATTAGTTTAAGCAGACAGCTTAAATACAAGGTAAAAAAGAGCATTTGTGAGTTTAAACAAACAATTTTCAAAACATATAATGCATTAAATTAAAAAACAGATTAACATAAAAAACTTAAATTTCATTAAACTTGAATAAAACAATACAATAAGCTAAAAAACTTTAAATAAATGCTAAAAAACTAAAAGCTAAAAACTAGATGCCTCTCAAAGGCTTACAATGCCCTATTTATATAAAAACTAAGTCTTGGGTCTTCATTCATTGAGTGCTTCTGCTGTGAGTAGAAAAGAGGAGTGTGTTTCTTGTGTGAGTGAAGTCAAACCCATCATCTAAGCCATCCATTTTGTGTGCTTTCCAAGTCTATGATCTCAACCCTTGATTCTTTGTCATCTACCTTTGACGAATAGGGTTTTTGAGGATTACCAAGGTGGCATTTTTTGTTTTGTGAGGTGGGGATGGATTGGGAGAGGGACGTTTTTGTCTGGGATTGCAGGGGTCGAGGGATAGTGATGGGTGAACAGGGGAATTGGCGGGAAGAGGGTTTAATATGTTTTGGGGATATACTGGGTAATGTTTGTGAAATGGCAACTTAGGTCCCTCATTTTGATATATGTGTTTGCATAGACAGTCCTTGTGGTGTAAATGGTATAAGGGATTTAGCAACTTCAGTCCCTAAAGTTGTATACGACTGTTGAACCCACAGTCCTTGGGGACTAATGACATAAAGGTTAAGGGTGTTGTGGGCTTAACGGTTATTAGCAGGGATTGGGCCTCATATATTGGGTCGGGTAATGAAAGGGTTATGATTGGACCTTTTTTAAAACTTAAGGCTTATAAGTCTTCTAAATGGTATCTTAATGGGCTGACCCGACCCATTAAATGGGTACGGGTTGGCCCATTTAAGATTTCTTCGGTTTCGGCTCCGTCTTTGACTTTGACTTTGTTGACTTTTGTTGACTTTGACTTTTGTTGACTTTGACTTTTTACGCTCTTTCCATTCCGTGCTCGGTTTTGTCCGTTTTGGCTTCGTTTTTGTCCTTTTTGTTGATATCCGTTTCCTGCACAATATAAATGCAAAACACACAAATACAATGTATTTTTGGTATGTTTTTGGTCTTTTAAGTTCGTTTTTATAGGCAAAGGGTGTGTGTAATTAAACACATACCAAAATCCCCCATACTAAACTATTGCCGTGTCCTCACGCAATGCTATAAGTAAACACTTAAGAAAACCAAGAATCTCAATCCCCCTCGACTAATTACCTCGAAAAGTAGCTAAGTGTTCATCAAAGGGAATTAAAGACTCATAAGTTTTGAAAAGCCCCGTTTTTACCATTCTTAAATATTCATGCTTTTAAATTCGACTTCGTAGTCGTTGATTATGTTGTCGATCCTCGGGTTCCCTTAATTCTCGGGAGACCCTTTTTGAGGACGGCACGTGCTTTGATTGATGTTTATGGTAAAGAATTAACTCTCCGAGTTGATGATGAAGCCATAACCTTTAAAGTTGGTCAAAATTCGAGATACTCCTACAATGATGCTGTGTCAATTAATCGAATCGATGTCATCGACGTAGCTTGTGAGGAGTATGCTCAAGAAGTGCTTGAATTTTCGGATAGTTCTATGAGTGGCAATCCCACTCCATCTTTAGATCCTATCCTTTCTACTTCTTCCCCCTCTCTCACTCCTTTTGAGGAAGGAGACTTCATTTTAGAAGAAATCGAAGCTTGTCTTACAAATGATTCAATTCCACCAGGAATTGATGGTGACGACTTTGATCCGGAGGGAGACCTTCTTCTACTCGAGAAGTTATTAAACGATGATCCATCATCTCCTCTCCCTCCGAAAGAACTTCACGTTGAGGAACTTAAAATCGTAAAATCTTCTATTGATGATCCTCCGGAGCTTGAGCTCAATGATCTACCTTCTCATCTTGAGTATGCATTTTTGGAGGGTACCGATAAACTACCCGTCATAATTAATAAAAACTTAAAAGAAGATGAGAAGGTCCGACTTCTTAAGGTTTTAAAGTCACACAAGTGTGCCATCGCTTGGAAAATCTCTGATATTAAGGGCATTGGCCCTCAATTTTGTACTCACAAAATATTAATGGAGGATGACTCTAAACCGGCAATTCAACATCAAAGACGGGTGAACCTAAAAATTCATAAGGTTATCAAAAAGGAAGTTATCAAACTCCTTGATGCCGGATTTAATTCTATGAGTCCCATCAGCAAGAGTGTTGGCATAGCAGTCCTGCCAAAACTGTTTGACAAGAGGAAGACATAGATAGTTTGATTAGTAAGATAAGCAAACCTGAGGTCTGAACCATCATAGAAAATCCACTATCTCTGCAAACCCTGCACATACAATCAGCTTGCGCAAGAACCCCACTTGATTGTGTTTGTCGCAGTATTTTAATTGAGCCATGAATCGAAAGTGTAGAAAAGGTAGTGACATAAACTGAAAGTTTACTGGGTTTCAGCTACGCGAGAGGTTGTGAAATGCTGGTAACAAGACAATTGACTGTAGGCTTTATATAATAAGGTAGATTTTTACTTTGCGAAAAGGAGATAGCAATAAAAAGATAAATATGAAAGAGAAATCACACTTTATATCTATATAACTACTCTATTGTACGATAATAGCGCCGTAAAACTAGAACGGTAACATTTTAAGACAGTGTTAAACAAGAAAGTCAATTTTCCCCGCAACCCAGCACGAACCAACTAACCTACCAGTATTAAAATTTACACTACCAGACTTAACTTTGGTCAACCAGAATTAATTATGATACAACCCGAATTAACTCTTTTTCAACCAGAATTAAGTGTTTACTGAAGATTGACAAAACAAAAACCTTATCACTCCTGCCTTACATCTGCAAATCCATGCTATTCCTGCAAGAATTAGTCTAAAACAAAGAAAAACATGCTGCAAGAGTTTGTATAGACAGAATTAATGTAAACTAACTACCCGAATTAATACTGCTTAACTACCAGTATTAATACTACTTAACTACCAGAATTAATACTACTTAACTACCAGAATTAAACAAACTATACAACTAAGCCTCCCCTTAAATGTAGCTATGGGTTTATCATACCAATGCTAACCACCAAGTAATTAAACCATGGTCCATCAAAAGGTTTAGTCAATAGGTCAGCTAAATTTAAGTCTATGTGAATTTTCTCCACACTAATGAGCTTCTTTTCGTAACAATCTCTTGTGAAATGGTGACGTATCTCAATGTGCTTTGTCTTGGAATGGTACACTAGATTCTTCACAATGCAGATGGCTTTCAATTATCATGTTGGATTGTTGTATTTTATGAAATAGAAACATAGTCCAACAGTTATTTGAAACCCAACAATACTTGTCCACCATAATTTGCAGTAGCCTACATATTCCAGCTTCCATTGTAGAAGTAGCACACTATGGGTCTGATTCTTGCATTGCCATGAGATAAGTCTTTGTCCAAGAAATTGACAACCACCTGTTATGGATTTCATGTCAAGGTTGGACCCACCATAATCACTGTCAGAGAATGCTTCCAGGTCAAAAGGTGATTCTTTAGAATACCATAAGCCCAAATTGGATTTGCCCTTAAGGTACTTAAAGATTTTCTTCACAACATTGAGATGTGAAGACTTGGGAGTGACCTGAAAAAGAGAACAAACACATACTGCATACATTATATCAGGCCTAGAGGCAGTTAAATACATGAGGGAACCTATCATGGATCTGTATAAGTGCACATCCACATCAATAACTTCCTTATCTTTTGTCAATGTCACTTTGGTCTCTATGGGGGTTATTGCAGTTTTCACATTTACAAGATCAAATTTCTTGAGTATCTCAGCTACATACTTGTCCTGAGATATAAAGATTCCTTCCTTACTCTGTTTGACTTGTAACCCTAAGAAAAATGTGAGTTCTCCCATAGAACGCATCTGAAATCTGCTTTTCATCAAGGCTTCAAGCTCATCACACCAAGACTTTTTGGTAGATCCAAAAATGATATCATCAACATACACTTGAACCAGCATGATATCCTTCTTGTCTCTTTTAATAAATAATGTCTTGTCAATCGTACCCCTCTTGTAACCATGCTTTCGTCGTAGGAATGAGGATAGAGTACATACCAAGCTCTAGGAGCTTGTGCAATCCATGACAAAGCTTTGACCACTTATAACCTTCTTGGGGTGATCAGGATCAACAAAGCCAGGAGGTTGTGAGACATAAACCTCTTCATCTATAGTTCCATACAGAAAGGCACTTTTTACATCCATTTGGTATACTATGAACCCCATAAATGAGGCAAAGGCTAAATATAACCTGATAGCTTCTATTCTTGCCACAGGAGCAAAAACCTCATCATAGTCAATACCTTCTTCCTGCGTGTACCCTTGGGCCACCAATCTTGCCTTATTTCTGACAACCACTCCTCTTTTATCTCTTTAATTTCTGTAGACCCATTTAGTACCAATCACCTTCATTCCGTGAGGTTAGATCTACAAAACCCTAAATGTTGCAGCTTAAACTTAACAACTCCTCCTGGTATGGCTTGAACCCAACTGTCAATCTGTAGAGCTTCAGAATCTATTTAGGTCCTCCTGAGATAGAACATAGGCAAATAAACCAATGCCTGTGATACTTTAATGATTATTTCTTTGCTGCTTTTGAATAAAGCTGAAAAGTGCATGAGCTCCTAATGTTGGTGCACCTTTGCTTCAGTTGGGCACAACGACTTAGATCATCAGGATTAGACTTTCGGTGAATATTGTGAATCCTAAGTATAGGAGTAGGACTTACTTCAATTTCTGTTGGTAGACTGTTGAAGTCAGTTATCATACCCTCTTCATCATAAGATGCCTCATCAAAAATTCCTGTCTTAGACTTGTGAAAAATTTCGAGCTCTGGCATAGGTGAATCATCAGGATCAAGCTTACCAGTATTAACTGGTTCACTACCAGAATTAACTGAAGGAGTATTGGTAGAGTTGTTTTCAGATACTGTCCCTAAATGCTTTAGAGCAATTTCTTCCAACTCTCTTCTAAAAGCTAGAATCTTAGGATTATCTTCTGAAGTGTCAGTAGAAGAAGCCTCCTTCTCTTGTTGAGGTTCTGTCAAGATCTCCTCTTTCTTTGAATTTGTAGAAGACTTCCTTGATTCAACTTTTTCTTCAGTATTCTTTACAGCTGAAGGCACAACAATAAGCTCTGCATCCTCATCTTTTTCCTCAGAAGCATTAGCATTTGGAGTTTGTGAAGTACCTGCACTGTTAGTTACTTCCGAAGCACCTGCATGTGGGTTAGCTTGATTCTCCAAAGATACAGGAATATAGTTCATAGAATCAGTAAGATAGTCAATATCAAACATCCATCTATACCCTACTCCTTTGACATTGGGTTTATCTTCAAGAAAATTGACATGCAGATTTACTTCTACTCTTTTGGTTACTAAATTATAAACCCTATAGGCTTTGCTATTTAGTGAGTAACCAACTAAGAAACCCTCATCAGATTTTCCATCAAACTTGCCAAGCACACTAAGAGTATCTAAAATTGTAACATGACACCCAAAAGGTCTTATGTAGCTAATAATTGGTTTGTGGCCAAACAAAAGCTCATAAGGAGTTTTGTTTTGAGGTTTAGTCACTCTTACCCTATTAAAGATATAGCAAGCAGTACTAACTGCTTCTGCCCAAAAAGTAGTTGGTAAAAGTGAGTCTGCTAGCATAGTTCTAGCAGCCTCAATTAGGGTCCTGTTCATTCTTTCAGCAACTCCATTCTGCTGTGGAGTTCTGGCATTGCTATACTCTTGTTTTATTCCCTTGTTCCCACAGAATTCAAGCATATCTCTATTCTTAAATTCAGTGCCATTATCCGATCTAATGATTTTAACCCTATGATTAAGCTGGTTTTCAATCTGCCTAATGAAGTTCTGAAGAATGCCACTAGTTTCATCCTTAGAGGCCAAAAAGAATACCCAACTAAATCTGGTACAATCATCAGTAATTACAAGGCAATAACTTGCATGATTAATGCTTTTTACAAAAGTAGGACCAAAAAGATCCATATGCAAGGTGTGTAATGGCTTAGTGATTAATCTTTCTAATTTGGCCTTGCAGGAGGCCCTGTGTTGTTTACCTTTATGGCAGGCAACACATGTATGGTCATTTTTGAAAACCTTGGAAGGTAGACCTCTTACAAGGTTTCCCTTTACAAGTTTGTTTAGGTTTTTTAAATTGATATGAACTAACCTTCCGTGCCACAATTTAGATTCATCAGATGTGGCTTTAGCAATCAAACGGGCAAAACCTTTTGCAGGAGTAGGTCTCTTCATATCAAAACTGTACATATTGTGATGTCTAGGGACCTTTAAAAATATCTAATTTTCATCAGGCATCTTAAAGTTAGAAGACACAACAAGACATTCAGTTTCAGTAAAAAGAACCTTGTGCTGCTTATCACATATTTGTGATATAGAGAAAAGGTTAAAATGCCATAATTCTTTTACAAAAGGCACACTATCAAAATCTAAACTCTTATTTTTTCCTTTACCAGATATGTAGCCTTTGCTACCTCCAAAAGTAACAGATCCCCCATTGAATTCTTCAAAATCCTCCAGTTGATCCTTGTTACCTGTCATGTGCCCTGAGCATCCACTATCAAATATACCTCTATCTACCATGTTCTTCAGTGGATGTTCCTGCACATGAAAAAGAGAAATTAGTTTCTCTTAGGGACCCAGGCCTTTTGGGACCCATGCCTTTACAGGCTTGGGTCGCCTTGTGGACCTTTAGTTAACACCCCCAAAATCCAGGTAGCAGCAGAATGGGTAACATTTGGATGCTACGTCAAAGTACTACAATCAAGATAGAGAAACGATCTTAAATGGACGTTTTAAGAATAAGATTTCATTCGATCCCCTATGCAAAATAAATCAGAGTTCATACTTAGGGTCCCATAAGTTATAAAAGTCATATACAATCTTAATTAAACAAAAGCTACATAATACCAAAATATGACTTAAGTTTTTAAAGATAAGAAAAAGTTGCATAAACTTTAGATAAAACACAGAATCCGTCTTCATTGATATCCGCCACGACTCCCCTCCAATCTTCATACCCTAGGACCTGAAATTACATGCTAAAAGTCAACGCAAATGTTGAGTGAAATCTATAGGGTTTACTCTAGTAAAAAAGGAAGACCACGAAGAGCGAAGTAATATAAACCTCTGAAACACATTCAGCTAGTCCAAAAGATTAAATTATTGCACTAAGCTCATGACACCAGAAGCCTTAACAATATTTTGCCAAATCAGAAAATATGATGCTTTGTCCAACACCCTAACACCTCTCAATGTCTAAATGCACCCCGATCATAACTAGTAACTGCCAAGTAAAGTGGGGATTGTCCAGTCCCGATAGATCTATCCATAACACTCGCGCTTACTATAATAGCAATTAACGGTTCATGATAAGCAGGGACTTCACGGCAATAAGGTAACTTAGGCATTAATAATCAGGCAGTAATCTGGATAGCATACACTTTGAAAAACACTTGTGTCCAATAGTAAAAACAAGCAATGAAAATCACCCCGTAATTTGTAAAACAATTGAAGAAAAAGGGGGCTATGTACTCACCTTGAGTGAAAGGAAATCAACAAAGTATTCAAAATAGAAAATCGTCACGAAGAATCCGACGTAACCCTAATCCAATATAAGGGCGATTAGTACTAAACACTTTGATTATTATAGGTCGTAATAGCTCAACTACTATCGATCGGGCTAGTCTAAATTAAGAGGTGCGTGTAGGAATCGTATGAGGAGCGATGACACTTTAAATCGTAAATCCTACAACTCGTCGATACGCCACCCCGAAGAGGCCGTCATTATGAAACTCCAGTAATATAGTACTTTGAATAATACACATAAGTCTATAAGTTCAATCACCATCTAATTGTTTTGGTAAAATTGTGTTTAATTACGTAAAAACGTTTAAAATGACACTTTATAAAAACGACATAACTTTCGCGTTTTAAGCCCGATTTTAAACGCTTCTATGCCCACGCTTTCGTATTAAGATAGAGTAATCATAAATTTACATTTTGAACTTGGACCCTTATCTGTGAACAGTAACTTTTACTGTTCACACCAGACCCTAATTTATTTTTATCGTATTTGTTGTCGTAAAACCCGTAAATGTCGTATTTTATTCGTTATAGCTCCGTTTTTAACGATTCTTTCGAGTACGATCTCGTAATTAAAAGTTATATCATATTTGATGTTTTAAAAACATCACTTTTCTGTAATGAATTAGTAAATTTTATAAAATAGTTTTATAAAAGTATTTCTTGTAGATACTCGTAACTAACGTATCTTTTCCGTTATAAATCGCTTTTTCCAAGTTTCTTATCATTTGGAATCGTCATGAGGCGTATTATTTTAAATAATTCAACCTACTGTTGAAACATGAATTTTAAAACAGCCCTTTAATAACATTTATGTATACTTTTAATCATAACCTTCTTAAGTAAACCTTAAAACCCTAATTTATACAAAATCATGTTTATACTTAAACAACATGTCAACATACTTATTAATCCATTTTTCCATGATATATATAACAATATGACATAAGAAAAAGTGTGTAAATTCATAAACATAAGTGATAACTCATTTTACATATTAAAAAGTCCTAAGTGGTGATTTAGTCATAAAGACTTAACCATAAAATCATGAAAAATATAAGTAATAAGGTCTTAAGAAACATTAGGAAGGATTATTTATGAGAAATAAGTTGCTAAACCCCGTGTTAAGACTCAAAACCAAAACTTACAAGCTTATAAACCCTAGATTAGGTTTGAAACCCTAATCCTTCCTTTTCTTCTTAAATCCTTGCAATTGATTATCCAAGGCTTGTAAATATTTTAGTGTGCCTTAGGATTGATGTGTATAGGTTTGTATAGATTGTAGAAAATTTTTGTATGATTTGTTTAGGTGGCTTATTGCGCCGTGGCTTTTGGCTAAGGAAAAGAGAGAAGGAAAATGATTTTGGTAAGTATAAAGTGTAAGTAAATTTACATAAGAATGCATGTATTTATAGGAGAAGTGAATGAGATATTTGTAGCCAAGTTTGACTAGAAAGTCCAAGGGGGGGGGGTTCTTTGACCGTGGGATTCAAGGGGACAAAAGGGGAGGGAAACAAGGGTTTAATGGTTATGTTTATGTGTTCCCTTAAGTAGGAATCATCCCATGGTTTTATGGGATGTGTTTCTAGCTTATTTTCTTTCTTAATAAGTTACTTGTGTATTATAAAAGAAATGTGCAAGTAAAAGTTTATATAAAATTGTAAAGTGTAGTTTTTTTATATAAAAGTATACTTTGTAAAGTCTTGGTATTTTGTAAAGTATTTGTTATCTTGTGTATACTTATGAGACGTGTATATATATATACATATGCATAAACTTTTATAAACTTTGATCATTGTATAATAACGTAGGTATTTGTTGAAGCGTACGTTTTTTTTTTACAGTTCCGGGAATACCTAAATGTCTCGCGAAACGTAAACGCTTTCACGTATCCGATAAAATAACTTGTGAAATGTTAATAATTATTCTCAAAATAATTACTTAACCCTTGTTTACGTTAACTGATCATTTCTTGCTTACGCGATTTAACTTAACGATTTCGATTAAAAACAAACGCGTACGAGAAAAAAATAAATAGTGAATTTAAATGGCGTCGTTCATTGATCAAAAATTACGGATTGTTACAGTCCTTCCCCGTTAAATGAGCCTTGTCCTCAAGGCTCCAGTTGCGACATTTGACGAAGGTACGGGTTCAGAGAAAAGATGCGGATACTTCTTTTGAAATTGGTCTTCATGTTCCCATGTATACTCAACTCCTTGCCAAGAGTTCCAACGAACTTTGACCAATGGGATTCTTCTTCGCTTTAGCTTCTTCACATCCCTCTCTATGATCTTAATAGGCTCTTCGACAAATCGCAGATTTTCATCAATCTCGATCTCATCCAAAGGTACTTGAACATCTGGCTCAGCTAAACATTTCTTGAGGTTCGACACATGAAACGTGTTCGTACGACACGGCTTAGCTCCTGGGGTAACTTCACGTCGATACGCACTGGTCCAACACAACACTGCCAAACGAATTTCAAATGGTCCCACATATCGTGGTGCTAGCTTTCCGTTCTCACCAAACGTACCACTCCCTTCCATGAGATACCTAAGTAACACTCGGTCCTCCAACTTGGAATTCAAGAGGTTCGCCTCTTATTAGCATAGCTAGTCCGGTGCGACTCCTACCGTCTTTAATCTTTCCTCCTTGATTTGAACAATCCTTTTCACTCGTTTCTTGCACAATCCTCTGGTCCAATAAGTTTACTTTCACCAACTTCATCCATATCACGTGGATCTAAACATTTCACCCTACATAGCCTTGAATGGTGCACACTTAATGCTTGTGTGGTAACTGTTATTATAGGAAAACTCAATCAATGGAAGATATCCCAACTGCCACCAAAATCCATAACACAAGCTCGAAGCAATATTCCTCCAGCGTTTGAATAGTACGCTCACTCCAGACCGTCGTCTGAGGGTGGTAAGCCGTAACTCATGCTAGTCTCGTACACAACGTTCCTGAAAAAGCTATGCCATAAGTGAGACGTGAGAGCGACCAATCACGGTCTGCAATGATTGATAACCAGGCACACATGTCACAGCTACAATCTCATTGTATAAATCTTGCTAATTTCTCCGTCTTGTAGTCGTTCACGAATAGGTAAGAATGGAGCCGACTGGTCAATCTATCACAACAGACCCAAATCGTAACAATTCCCACTGCTACTTTTAGGCAACTTTGTTGACAAATCCATCGTTATCTTTTCCATTACCACTCAGGAATTTCAAGTTGTAGAAAATCCTGAGGGTTCTGATGTTCGGCTTTAATCTTAGAGCACGTAATACATCTGCTAATGTACTCAGCAATATCTCTTTTCATACCAGGCCACCAATACAAGTCTCTCAGATCATAGTACATCTTATCCGCACCCGGATGTACTGAATATCTAGAAGTATGAGCTTCATCCATGATCAATTTCCTTACACCACCAACTGATGGAATCCAGATACGATCAAAAAAATAGATTTCACCATCATCTCGTTGCTCAAAGTGCGTTTCTAATCCTCTTTATTACCACTCAGTTGGGGCTTTTTGAGTCCTTGAAGCGTCGTTCTATGCTTCCATAATCGTAGTCTTAAAGTCCAGAATAGAATAGTAATACGCCTAGCACGTATACTCGTCCTGGCTTGATCTTTCTTTCCTGCCAAGGCATCTGCCACCGAACAACGTTCGCCTTGCCCAGTGGTATTTTTGATCTCAACACTCGTAGTCACCTGAGTAGCTCGATCCCAAACCAGCCTTTGGCGCCATATTTAAATCCTTCTGTAAAAATAAAATTTATAATGTACTGAGAACTCTGGAGGTCAGTGTAGATAACACTTTTCCGTCCCCAAAGATAATGTCTTCAGATTTTAAGAGCGAACACCACCGCACCCAATTCCAGGTCATGGGTGGTATAATTAGTCTCATGCTTCTTCAACTGTCTTGATGCATATGCTATCACCTTGCCCCGTTGCATCAGCACGCACCCAAAACTACCTTGTTTTGATGCATCACAATGAGACCACAAAGTCCATCGGTCCATCGGGGAGTGCCACACACAGGAGCATTGCATAGTTTCTTCTTCAAATTTGGAAAGCTTCATCTTGCTAATCACCCCCACACATACGACTTATTCTTTGAGTCAACAGGGTGAGGGACTTTGGCGAATTTAGAGAAATTCTCAATAAACCTTCGGTAGTAACCCCGCCAAATCCCTAGAAATGAATGGATTCAGTTACGGATTCAGGGTCTTCCAGTTCTTGACTGACTCAACCTTGCTAGGATCCACGTGGATACCGTTACGGTTGACCACATGTCCTAGGAACTGTACTTCTTGTAACCAAAATTCGTGTTAGGATCTAGAACTAGATAGATCTTCTAGCCTTTGTGGTTGTATAGTAATTATGTAATCACAAGTATATACGTGAGAGACTCTAACAATTGTTTAGGCGGAAACTAAACAATGCAGTATAAAGAAGAACAAATATAAACAATGATCCTCTATGGATCTCTCTGTTGATAATAAACTGTTTGTGTAATGCGTAATCGGTACAAAACCCTAATGCTAAAGGTTTCTTTTATAGAGAAGAAACCCTAAATTGCTAAACAAGATAACTAAAAACGCGTAAGAGATATACATCAATCTCTTCCTAATATATCGTAAGAGATATACATCAATCTCTTCCTAATATATCTCATTCCTATCTTCATGAGATAACTCTAGAATATAACTATAATTCTTGCATACAATAATCACGTCTATAAATAAGATCAGCAGATTCTATATCTGTCAGCAGAAATGAGAACATGACCAGCAGGAACATAATCAGCAGAAACCACTTAATGCCATCAGCAGAAACGAACATCTCTAACAGCAGAAACGACACTTAGTCGTTTTCAATAATTCCCAACAATCCTCCCCTAAACTTGGTTTTGACTCCGTTATCCCAAGTTTTTTCTTAGATAAGCTTCGCGAAGCAGAGGATTGAGTAGCAGCAGATACAAAGTAACGTAAATATAAGATGAAGACCAGCAAGAACAAACGAACAGCAGCATCACAAATACATCAGATACACATTAACCGCAGCAACAATACAAGCAGCAGAAACCGTATAAGCAACATCCAAAACAGCAGCATCAAATGAAACAGCATGAACGCGATGAACAGCAGAATCAAATGATAGTTAAGCAACATCAATATAATCAGCATCTTCCATCTGTTTGCAAGCAACTTAATAGATTTGATAAGCCTGTTACCAAGTACTACTCACTCTTGGGCTAGGTGATACTGTGGAGAAAAACAAACAAAACCCCTGGTGTAACAAAAACCCCAATCCAATTTTCTCCGAACGTATCAGGGTGAATGGCATACCCTAAACAGTTTTTGGCAAACCGACACATCAGACATACAACGGATTTAACATGACTTTACCTGTAGCCGTTTGCTCCATTGACTAGCCAACTCCTTCATACACAGAAAATATGGGTGAGTCGATAACCAGACAAATTTTTAAGTAAATTGTCAACTATCAACGGATTTAAGAAAAGTCTTTACCAAGAGCCGTACCCTATTGACTAGACCATTTTCATCCCAACAGGAACAGGGAAAAAGAATAACATCCATTTTTGGTAACCAGCAGACCATCAACAGATTGAGATACAACACCAAAGCCGTTTGCAATGGTGAGCCAGACTCTTTCTTGGCTGTTAGCCATGGTGAGCTGAAAACCATTTGTCGTGCAGTGCAAGCACTAACACCAAAATTATGCAACACTATATCTTTACAACACGATACTATGACAGGGATGTATCTAAATCTAAGGATGGTAAATGCTATATATATATATATATATTTTTTTTTAAATAATGCAACTAAACTCTTGAAGCAAATACAAACATGAACACAGAAATAACTTACATAGGAGCAGATGCAAGACATTCATATGATTGTCGTAAGCCAGTCTGGACCGTCTGAATAATATTCCCAGCAAGAATAACAACCCGACAGTATGAGGGTGGAACTGTGAGCCTGTGGCGTTACATCCATTCAAGTAGTGTTGCCCGGATAGGATAGAATTTGTCCACAAACATATACACAGTCTTCCCATTCGTTAAATCCAGAACATGAACAGAGCTCTTGGGATACAACTTCCAGCTACTCACAATCCATTCATCTTGTGTACGCCAAAAATCTTCCACGTCATCCGAATGAAGTGACTGACACAACATATTCACATCCCTCCAGAGGTCTAAACCAATGTTTACATCTGGGTTTAACCGAAAGTACCTATTCATCCGTCGTCGCAACAGAAGAATATCCTCACGATAAACATGAGGTAGCAACTGTTTCAAGTAGGTAAAGTACTTTCGCCGCCTGTTCTGCTGATAATAAACATGAATATAACTGTTACCAGGCGGGCAACTCACCATCTCCCAATCTTTAAATTCACCATATGGAAGAGGAGGAATATAATTCTCCATGTCAGCATCACTCTCACTCTCAGAACTGAAAAAGTCCTCAACAGGTTTATCCCATAAGAATTCATCACTTCTCACCCCAAGATGTTTACGACGAGACCGAGGAGGAGAAGAGGCATAATCAGAAACAGTTTCCACCTTAACCCGTGGATCAACAATCTCATCATCAGGAAGCTTGTCCACCAACACAACACCATCACCCGAAATAGACTTACCCCGAAAGATAATCTCAGCAAGCACTTCATCATCCGAGTCAGGGTCAGCAGCAACTCGAGACATACCAATCTGCTCTTCCTCATCACTTTCAAGGAAAAAGTCATTAATACCTCCTGATGTGGATTCAAACAAAACATCAATTGGTATGTGATCAGTAGAGACATTTGACGGGGAAGAACTAGCAGCAGAATCTACAAACAATGAAACTCCAATCTTACGGTGTGAACCAGCAGAATCCATGGCTGCTGGAGTGGTGACAGTAGAGTCAGTAACTGGAGCACCAAATGCACTACCAGCAGGATTAGAACTACCACCACCAGCAGAATCAGGGTCATCAGCAGTATGAGTTGTAGCAGCAGGAACACTAGCTGGCTGTGAAGAAGCACGTTCAACCCTTTGTCTCTTAGAAGGAGGCTCAGTAATGGCAGGCTTGGGTCGAAACAGGTTGTACTGAGCACTCAACAAGCGATCCTTTTCAAGGCGTCTACAAATATACTCGTACTCTTCAACCAACTGTTTTTTATTCATAGCCTTGACTTCTTTCATTGTGATGGTACCATTATGAGCTGCACACCATTGATTTTTAACCAAGTTGCGCATCAGCTGTGTGACCTCAGATTTCTTCAATGGCTTACCCTTGAGAGCTCGATACCTTAAATCTGCCAAGGCTCGCTTCTTCCGTTCCTTAACAGCAGTCATTCGCTCAATAAAGTTCCCCTCGTTTACATCAGCGCCCAACAATTCTTTTGCCAATGCAGGATTAGAGCCAACTTGCATCATCAAGTTCAACCAGTCTGTTTCTGTCATACGCATCATAAGATCGTCCAATTCCTTTGCGCGCTCTTCAGAAACATTTGGCAAGTCCTCCTGAGCCAAATCCTCAGCCCGTAACCTTTGAACCAACCGCTCACTAGCCTGTTCTTCCTCGAATCGTTTCCTGGCTTGTGCATCCTCTGCAACAAACTCAGCAGGAATATCCAACTCAGGCAGAGGAGCCTTTCCTTTATCAGCAGCAACAGAAGGACCAGCAGGTTCAGCGACTGCTGTCCTGGCACGACGAAAAGCAGACCGCTTACGCCTTAGAGGAACCTCCTCTTCTTCTCGTTCCTCCACATCCTCAGAAGGAACAACAGTAATCCATCAAGGTCAACATCATCCTGAATGTCCACATCCCTTTCCGCTGCAGGGACATCACCCACCAACCGTGTTGTCCGCAACTGCTTAACCGTTTTCTCTAGCTTCTTGACTCTAGAAACTGGTGTCATCTTCTATGGAAAGGAGATTATCAAGGTCCTCAGGCTCAAGATAGTTGTCAGGCCTAGGTTGGGGACCAAAGATAATGGGTTCCACAAAGTCGGGGTCAACATAACCATGAGGTCTGGGCGGTGGACCAAAAATAATTGATTCAATGACATCAGGGTCCACATCCCCAGCTGGTCTAGGTGCAGGGTCAAACACTAATGGCTCCTCAACCATAAAGGTCTGAGCGGGTTCTCCGGTGTGGGTTCCCTAATAGGGGAAACTGGAGGAGAGTGAGGTTCAGGGTGTGCCTCAGCTGTACTACCAGCAGCTTCATGGGCAGCAGCATTTTCCTCAACAGCAGCATCAACGCCAGCAGCAGCAATGGCAAGCATATCAATGTCCTCAGGCTCAATATAATTGTCAGGCCTAGGTGGGGGACCAAAGATAGCGGGTTCCTCAAGAGCAGGGTCAACACAATCATAGGGACGGGGCTGTGGGCCAAAAATGATTGGGTCAATAGTATCAGGGTCCATATACCCAGCTGGTCTAGGGACAGGACCAAACACTAAGGGCTCCGCAAGGCTAAAAGTCTGAGCTGGTGGGGTCGGTGAAGGAGAAGGTGGTCTCACAGATGCAGGCTGCCTCTCTGGTGTTGGTTCCCTAACAGGGGAAACCGGAGGAGAATGGGGTACAGGGACGCTCTCCGCTGCCACTACCAGCCGCTCATTTCAGCACGAGGCATTGTCCTCATTAGCAGCATCATCATCACCAGCATCATCATTGCCAGCAGCAGCAATGGCAAGCATAGGGGGTGTTAATGGTATTGGCTGTCCCTCCCATTTAAATTTCATATTTGTAAACATTTTCTTAGTAAAGCCAAATGTTGGTCTAGAGGTTCGGTCAGCAGTCTAAATGGCCACAATCATTTGTAAAAATCTTGGGATACATTAAAAATTTTTTTTTTAAAAAATGCATTTTAAGCCTTAATATTCCCATCATCCCCCTAAAACAAGCGAGAAAAATATAAACCCGACCAGTTCGATAAACAAACAAGGGCTGTGCATGGAACTCGGAAATTGATTCCAACTGCCACACTTAGGGCTCAGACAATGCATAATGGTATGCACCAAGAAATTCGCCATTGAGGAGATAAATGGTGCTTAAAAAAGTAAGAGTTCTACCTGTCAGATACCCTATGACCCCCAACTAGAACTCAAGAATATCATCAATTGGGCATGTCAAATATGCTAGTGCATCGTCACAGTTGTAACATGACCCTAATTAGAGACTCAGTCACGACCACCCTCACGTGCCGCAATAGTTGCAACTAGGTCATGAGACCCAGCAGCATTTGGGCGACAACAGCTGTTGCCCAAAATTGTTTGACTAATGAGTCAAACACGACCGAAGGGTCATGAGTCAAATCATACCTTAATGTAGAATGGTCCAAATAACTGAGGATATCAGTGAAGTCCTCGCTGCCTCTTTCCCTTCCTAAGTAAGCGATTTTGTTGTGATCATCTTTGAACTGGAGTGCCGCCATTGGTGATTATTGAATTTAGGTTGATGATACAGAGTATACAGAGGCAAATGATTTTGGTGTATGTGTGGGAAAGATGAAAAGTTGATTTGGGATTAATTAGGTTAATTGTGTCCAATGTGTGAAAAGATAACCTTTTAATTTGATTGGTACAATTTTAACCTTGAAAGTTGAAGTAATTGAGTGAAAATCAACTTGTACGCCACCTGTTCAGGCAAGTGGTGACCGCCAAACATCATATAATAGAAATTTAAAACGAAAAACTATTCAACTTCTATTTTTAAGACCAGCAGGTATAAAGTCATCCAGCAGTAACCAGTCTTAAAATCAGCAGAAACAAGTCAAACAGCAAAATGGATATGTAAGCAGCACAAACTATTCAGGCAGCAGATACATTGTTCCACCAGCATGATTGGATACTACCAGCAGAAACCAAGTGACTAGTGGCAGAGACCAACCAACCAGCAATATCAAACTGCGCATAGCAGAAACGAAGTTGAGACAGCAGAAACAGGTTACTACCATCAGAAATAAGCCAGCCGGAAGGAACATTATACTACCAGCACAAACCAGTCCAGCAGCATGAATAGATGTATTGGTAGCATAAACAACTCCAACAGCATGAAATAAATCAGCCAGCAGAAAAAGTCCCTCCCAACACAGAAACCATGTAGACAAGCAAGGAACATAACAGCCCGATCAGCAGAAATGAATCCACCAGTAGAAGTATGCCACCACATGTACACTGAGACCAGCAGCAAATCAATAGCTACCAGCGTAAACAAAGCATCCCAGCAGAAAGGATAACTACCAGCAGAACCATAGTACGACCAGCAGAAACCAATCGTCCAGCAGAAAGGATAACTACCAGCAGAACCATAGTACGACCAGCAGAAACCAATCCTGTCAGCAGGAAGAATGTACACCTAGCAGCAGTATTGACTACCTGCAATCACAGAAAAAATATAGTTATCCACAAAAACAACATACCACTCAAGAAAGTTAGGAATATACCAAAAGACAACAACAAGCTCCCCTTAGGCTTATACCTCCGCTCAATTCACGAAAGAAGGGATTCACATCCAAAATAGTCCACCAATACCAAATCTTGTCATCAAATGCCTTGGACAGTAAATCAGCCACATTGTCATCGGTGTGAATCTTCAGCACTTGAATCAAGTTCTTTTCATTGACATCTCTTATAAAGTGATGCCTAATCTCAATATGCTTGGTCCTCTGATGAAAAGCCCAGGGTTCTTCACAATGCATATGGTTTCTCTGGTTGTCTATGAAGATTTTGGTATTCATGAAGTTGAAACCATAATCCAGCAACTGGTTCTGAATCCAGAGAACCTGTGCACAGCAGCTAGCAGCAGCAACATACTCGGCCTCAGTGGAAGAAGTAGCCACAATAGTCTGCTTCTTGCACTGCCAAAGAAATTAAAACCTTCTGCCCAGACATTTAACAATCCACCGTAGAGGAATTTCCTAACCCCATGAGAACAGGCATAATTCACTGTCACTGTAGGCTTCCCACTGAAAGGGAGAATCCTTTAGGTACCACAACCATTTTGGATTCCCTTTTAGGATACTTAAAATTATCTTGACTGCATTCAGAATGAGAAGTCATGGAGTAACTTGATGTCCTTGAACAAGCACTAACTGGCAACACATTATGTCAGGTCTTGAAATGCTGTGAGATACAAAAGTGAACCAATCATGGATCGGTTCAAAGTACATAAACTGGAGGATCAGTTTTCAACTTTTCAAACTGTCCTTAGCAGCTTCATAATGTTGTTTGTTGCGTTCTTACAGATTCCATGTCAAACATTGTAAGCATGTCTTTAACATACTTTTCTTGGCTGATAAAAATACCATCAGGCCAACTTTTTCACCTGTAGAACCTAAGAAGAAGATCATCTCACCAAAGCACTCATTTCACATTCACCTTCTCAACACCTCAAATTTGTTACACCAAGGCATTATGGTTGAACCAAATAAGAGTCATCCACAAATAAACCTTCCAAAAGTATATCCCAGGATATCTTTCATGATGAACATTGTCTTGATCAATAGTCCCTCTACTGAAATTGTAGTTGTGTACCAGAAAATGCCTCAATCTGGCATACCAGGCTCGAGTGCTTATGAAGTCATACAAAGCTTAACCACTCTGTATAACATGCTTTGGGAATAGGGATCTCAAGCCTTTAGGCTGAGTGACATACAACTTTTCTTTATCTCATAAGAAAAGGCACTCTTAACATCCAACTGATATACCAGAAAGCCCATATAAGAAGCAAAAGCCAAAAACAGTCTGATTGCCTCTATTCTGGCCACTGGTGCAAAAACCTCATCATAATCAATGCCCTCCTCTTATCTGTGTCCCTGTGCAACCAACCTTGCTTTATTCCTTACAACATTCTCTGGCATCCTCTTGTTTCTTCAAAATCCATTTCGTCCTTATGGCATGTTTGTGCCATCAGTATAGGGACGAGTTTCCATACTTTTCAGTGATAATTGTTGCATCACTTCTTGCATAGCACAACCAATCAGGACCTCAAGTGCTTTAGCTATATAGTTGGTTCTAACTGAGAAAGGAACAACCAAACAGACAATGGAAGTTGATCTGTATGATTGGTCCCTTTGTTGATCCCCCCCCCTCCCTTTTTTTTGAATATATTCCAATGAAAGCACTTTCACCAAACTTGGATTTTTGAGCTCTGCTTCTTGTCAGAACTGGAGAAGCGAGATCACCAAGAATCTGTGACTGAGGATGAATTGTATTCACCCTTCTTGTAGGAACTGAGTTTTACTATCAACACAGAGCTAAAATTGTAAGAGTAGCCACTAAAGTCATCATCATACGAGGAAGATGTGAAGATGCCAGATGTGAGTTGATCCATGCACACATCAGAGGGGAGTGGAAAACGTGTGGTGTTTGCACTTGAACCCAATGATTGACCAGGAGGAAGTGTAGACTCATCAGCAGATACAGGGATGAAGTCAGCAGAAATAGATGAACTGACAGCAGGATTGCTCTCATCAGCAGGTTCAAAACAACCAGCAGGTTGAAAACTATCAGCAGGATTACCACCAGCAGGATCACTACCAGCAGAAGGACTTCCAGCAGATACACCACCAGCAGAATCAATGCCAGCAGTATCCCTAACAGCAGAATCAATGCCAGCAGGATCCCTAACAGCAGAATCAATGCCAGCAGGATCCCTAACAGCAGAAACACCTTGGTTTCGAATTTTAGCTTCAGCTTGACATAGTATTTCTGCTGTTGCTTGTGAGAACAAATAACCATACCGTGCAGCTGCGTCCTTAGCTTCATATTCTTGTCTTTGAAGCTTAGCAAGCTCTTCTGCATAATCTGCATTGCGTTCCATAACACTAGGACCATTGCTTGATGAAGGACCTGCAACACTGTTAGAAGGAAATGAAGGAACCACTATTACTTGCTCATCCACTTCTGAATCTGAGTCAAGATCTTGTGTACTAACCGCATTTATGTTATTTCTAATGTACCTGCTAGGTGTGTCTTTTTAAAACGAGTATAACCAATTGAATCATTAAATAGTCAAGGTCAAAGTACCACTCATGACCAATTCCCCGAACATTAGGTTTATCTTCTAAAAATCTCAGATTCATGGTTTCCTCAACCCTCTTGTTTGTTAGATTATAAGCCCGATAGGCCTTGCTATGTGAAGCATAACCAACAAGATAACCTCACAGCTATTACCCTCAAATTTTCCCAAATAGTCACTTGTATTAAGGATAGTTACTTGACACCCAAAAGGTTTAAGATGACCTATCTGAGGAACCTTCCCAGATATCAATTCATAAGGTGTTTTATTATGGGGATTAGTAATAGACACCCTGTTTAAAACATAACAAGCCGTGCTAACAGCCTCAGTCCAAAACATGGTAGGTAATTTAGAGTCTGCCAAGCAATGGTTTCAAGCAGCCTATATAAGAGTCCTATTTTCCTCTCAGCAACCCATTTTGTTGTGGGTTCCTGGATGTGCCTATAGTCCCTCTTAATTCCCTTTTCCCCACAGAGTTCAATAAGTTTTGCATTTTTGAACTCTGTCCCATTATCACACCTTATTCCTTTAACCTTTTTATTCAGCTGGTTTTCTATTAAGGCAATGAATTCTTTAAGGACATAAAATGTTTCATCCTTAGTACCCAAAAAGAAAGTCCAAGAAAACCTGCTAAAGTCATCAGTAACCACTAAGGAGTAGTATTTCTGGTCAATACTCCTTATATTGGTAGGACCAAAAAGGTCCATATGCAGCAATTGCAGAAGTTTTCAGTAATAAGTCTCACAGCAGAAATATGCTTATAAGAAGCCTTATGTTGCTTTCCTTTATTGCAGGCAACACAGTTGTGTTCATTGGTGAACACCTTGAGAGGTAACCCATCAACCAGACCTTCCTTAGCTAACTTGTTGATTGTTTTGAAGTTCACATGAGCCATCCTTCTGTGCCATCTGGTGGATTCATCCAAGGATGCTTTTGCTACTAAACAAGTAACATTTTGTTCTGGTTGTAGTTCTGAGATGCTGAAGGTGTAGAGATCACACGTTTTTTTTTTTTTTTTTTCCTAGGAAAACTGAGTACCACCTGCGTTCATCAGTAATTGGAATTTCTTCTGAAAGCACCAACCTCAGTGTCCTGAGTGAAAAACTTGTCTTTTTATCACAAATTGTGATACAAGAACAAGTTAAAGTGATTCAGCCTCTTCAAATAGTAGACATTTTCAAAGTCAAGCTCGATGTCCCCATTATGTGTCCTTTTTTCCTGTAATTCAACCATCTCCACCTCCAAATTTCGACAAGCCTCCTTGACCTGACACAAAATCATCAAGACTTCTCCTTTTTCCAGTCAACTTCTTGAGCAACCACGGGCGGGTGGGTCAACTAATACCTATGTCATTACTGTACTAGATCACCCTACAAATCATACAACAAAAATATTAGTACACTTGAGAGACCCAAGCCATTTCTGGCTTGAGCCTGCCTTGTGGATCATTAAGTGTGAAACCATGTGGATTGATGAGATCCACCATTACTCTTGGGCCCCTTAAAGTGTGGTCTTTTATTCCTCCAAGAGTAACCTACTGAGGTCTTAACAGCAGTACCCCATCGTCCCTTATTCATAGGGTCATATACGTTAAGCCAATACATATTATTAAAATGTACATATGATGGTCTGAAATTTGGGTCGAGCTAGGCAGGATTAGCCAACCAGCCAGAAACTGGTCTACCAGCAGAAAACAGTGCTGTCGATTAGACCAACCAGGCAGGTTTGTCCGAACACTTTTCAGTAGGTTTTGGTCTACCAGCAGAATTGACTGCTGTTCTTTTCTACAGCAGCAGGAACAATCCATCAGCAGTAACGATGCTGACGAATTCCCTGACTACCAGCAGGACCAAGATGCTGCTTTAGAGTTACAAGGGACAAGTCTACACAATTATAAAGTCACAATCTTTACTCAAATCCATTTACTACCACAGAACAAAACATTTCTAGCACGCACAAATTGTTTTACACACATTCCTATAGTTCATTCCCTTTTTTATTACCAATAATCCTGAGGAGATTTTACATTCCTCCGAACAAGAAAAAACTAGACAGCCAGCATGTAATTTGGGTCTTCACACAGACACTGGCAAAGTCAGGATATCAACGCAGGTGGAAGTCTGTGGTCTTGGTCTTGAGCTTGAATCACAGGATGCATAGGTCCTCTGAGTATTATGAAGAACTTTGTCACTGTTGTCACCAAGAGACAAATCATTAATTCTGAAAGAGTTTTAGAAGTTTTATTATCAGACTTTGAACCTATAACTTACTTGTGTATTCCCTATGTCAGGCTTGTTACGGGAAGGGCAAGATAAGTTCCCAGTGATGAGGACAGAACTGTATGCATCTCCCCATCCTTGACAAACCATGAGTAAAGAGGTTTAGATAAATCAACCGGTTCTGGGTATATGGCACTAGGTCTAGACAAATCAAACACTTCGTTTTCTCCAAAGTATTCTTTAAAACCTAGACCAATTTTAGTTCTTGTAGACATAGAGCTATTTATCAACTTGTTCAAATTCTTGAGTACTCCTTCCATTTTCCCAAACTTACTAATGACGCTTCATACAACTTCCTTCTTTCTTTTCATTTTGTGCCTGATCATGTAGTTTTTCAGTATAACTCAGTGTGTTAGTGGTGTTTTCTAGATTAGCAGTTAAAACCCTAATCTTTTCTTCTAATGCAATCTGAGTTTTATGGTACCAATCCTTTTGTGATTCTAACGTTTTAACAGCATTTTGGTATGCCTGAACTTTAATGTAACACTCATTATACAATCTATCAAGATTATTGTACATATTATTAAGATCATTAAGTTTAGAATCACAACCAAGGGGACAATTTTGTACCTTAGGAGAAATCCCCATCATAGC
The DNA here is from genome assembly GCA_026074375.1 of Tanacetum coccineum. Taxonomy (NCBI): domain Eukaryota; kingdom Viridiplantae; phylum Streptophyta; class Magnoliopsida; order Asterales; family Asteraceae; genus Tanacetum; species Tanacetum coccineum. Next base: position 42,031 of record BQNB010041435.1, read on the forward strand.
AAACTCAGCAGCAGCATGAGAAGCATCAGCACCACCATTATCAGCATGAAGCCCAGCCATCATCCCATATACCTTCTCAACTTCACCAGTCTTGTTTTCTGCCGCATGATCCGACCAATTTACCATGGAATCAACTGAGACCAAAGCTTATTGGTCGACTGACTTAACTCTGTGACTTAAGGCAAATACCTAGCCTTATCATCAACTGTCTTCACATTACACTCCCTAGCAAAATGTCCCAATTGAAGACATTTGTAACACCTAACTTTCCTTCTGTCAAATCTGGCAGGTTGCTGATTGTTGTAGTTCATCTTTCGTCCTGCCTTCTTTTCAAACCTGTTAATCCTCAAGGAGAGCATAGCCATTTGCCACTTTAAGTCCATTTCTTCCATCTCCAACTGATCAACCTGGTCAAAGTCTTCATAGATCATTTCTTGATCTTGTTTATTCTCAGCAACAAAAGAATGCAAAACACATTCCATTATGTTATCAGAACGACCAGATGTCTGAGAAACTGATGGAACAATACGCTGCTGATCAGAATAAGTAGGCTTTGAGCCAGAGCTGGTAGTTCCAATGAAAGCAGAATGAGTGGGAGCAGCAGCAGCTTTCACACTATAACTATGACCAATTCTGACATCAAGTTCAAGTGACCTTAGTTTGTTATACAGGTCATCAAAACTCATTGAATCAAGGCCACCTCTTGTTTTTAATGCCAACCCAACTTGTGACCACGAAGAAGGAAGTGCTCTTAGAAACTTCAGGTTGATATCATCATTGTCTGGCCTTGCCTGCACTTGATTCAACTGGCTCAGAATCTTCTGAAACTGTCATAGCCCTATGTAGACCCCCATCTTCTTTTGTCAACAGAGAATTCTGTAACTCGCTGCTTGAGCAAGGGGGGGGGGGGAGGTCTTATTCTCATCTCTTGATTCTTTATTCCTACCAAACCTAGTTTAACTGCTAACCAATATCCCTTGCAAAATCCATCATAATGATGAAAAATTAGGCATAAGATCCTCACCTAGAGCTGAACAACAAGTTCATACCTTATACTCCCTTTGTAAAGCAACATGCTCAATCAAAGAGACCCAGTGGATGATAAATTGTATTTCCTTTTGCATCTTTTTAATGCACAAAGTTAAAATACCAGATAGTCATAAGCTATAAACAGACCTATTAAGCAAACTTAAGCAAACAATTAAGTCGGAAAATCAAAATTACAAAGTATGCTAATCTTTTTGGTTTTTCAAACTGTTTTTAAACTAACATATGCATATTTAGATTTAAGCTAATATTTAAACTAAACAAACATTAAGCAAAGATAATAAGCAAGTTTAAGCTAAAGTTAACAACAATAAGCTACTAACAAACAGTTTAAGCTAAAATGCAGATTTAAACTAAGTTTATAAAAAAAACATAATAGAAAATACAAAGGAAAAGAAGATGATACCTCCACCTCAGCTAAACAAAGGTGTATGCTCAAATGAGCTTAAATCAACAAGCTCCAGCTTGTTTAGAACAAGATGCTGGGGTCCAATAAGCCCTTCCCGATTTGGCTTATCATCCTTATCCAGGGCTTAGGTAAATTTAGGGGAGGAAATGAGTATAATAAAGCTTAGTTAAGCTTTCAAAAGCTTAACTGAGGATAACAAACTGAAGTAGTAAGAGGAGCTTATGGGAGCTTAAAAGGAGTTTATGATCAATTAAAACAGAATTGAATTAAGAAATTGCTTGAATTAAAACGTGAAATTGAATGAGACTGAACTTTTATTGAAAATTTAAAAGATTACATTACTTGAAAAGGAAAATTACATGAAAATTTAACTTTAAGCTGAAATTTAAGCTACTCTAAGCTACCTACTCCTACTCCTCAGCTAGTTCATCTCATACTGTGAGTGAAGCCTTCTCTTTATAGCCTGGTGATGAAGCTTCTAGATCTTCATACGCTCCTCCATCTATTTAATCATAGCCCTCCATTAATAACTAACTCTTGATCAAGCCCTTGAATCATTCCACGTCAAATCAACCAATAGAAACGCCCCGGATCGCCAGCGTGTCAAGTAACTGTCGTACGTGGCAGGGTTTCCTTCTAGAAGCGTTTAATTTCACTTAAACGAGGGTAATTAGGGCAGGGTAAAATTCGGGGATGAAGATGAACAGTAAAAAGGGATTTTCCCGCGCCCTTTTCTTTTTATATCTTTTGTTTGACTGTTTGACCTATTTAAAAAATGTTGACTTAGGCTATACACGGGTTGGGCTTTTGGTAAAGGTTTTGGGCCAGGGAATAGATAAATGGTTTGGTTAGATTTGGACTTAACGACCGTTAGTCATAAGAATTAAAGGACTAACGGTGTTATGTATTCAAGGACTTATAGTGAGATTGATTTAACATTATGGCTCATTTGGGTATTTTCAAGGATTTTTTCTTTTTATGGTTGACCAAGGTTTGACCATTGTTGACTTTAGTGGTCCATTTGCTAGAAAACTTCCGGCTCTTGTGCACTCTATCCGTTCTCGTGTTTGTTTTTGCCCGGTTTTGGCTCTTTTCTTGTGATATTTGCAATATCCGTCCCTACACATCACAAATGACAAAACAAGCAATATACAAGCATAATTTGCACAATTTGATCATTTTAGGGTCATTTTTAATATAAAACGGATATGTGATTTCTCACATATCAAAATTCCCCAAACTAAGTGATTGTCGTGTCCTCACGCAATATTATATGCTCTAAAGCCAAATACCTCAAAACCACCCTGCTTTCCTATTTTTTTAATATTTTTCCATTTTTATGATTTTTATAATTTACAACTTACAACTTATTCATGTGTGACATAATGTATTGCTTTCATTATTCATTGATAACTTTTAGGATCACGGAACAAAAAGCACAAAAAGTGTCCAAATGGATAAATTTATCGTCCCCGACTTTCACTTCTCCAAGCCAAGCTTAAAAACAAGATCATTGTAAAATACAAGTTATGATGCTAACACTACTCATAAAAGCTAATTGTGTATTACTTCTCCTCCCTTATTCCTAATTTTGTATCTCAAGATTTTATTTAAGTCATATACCCGAAGGCTCTTGAATACTTTATTTCAATACTTATTAATTTCAAAAATAAAGCGTAACGGTTAAAACGCAATAATTAGTTTCTAGCCCTTTTCAAAAGATCAAATGTCATCAAGAATAAGTCCACATCGAGGCAATCAAAATTTGGCTTTTATTAGGTTACTTAAGCAAGGCACCATTCATGTCATATACCCTTAGGCTCTTTAAGACATAAATGGATCAATCTTATTTGCACCATATACCCTAAGGCTCTTTAAGGTACAAACAAGACAAAAAATAAGCAACAATATCCATTCCATATACCCTAAGGCTCTTTAAGGAATGAATAAGGCTATAATCTCATTTATTAAATTCTACTTACCCCATATACCCTAAGGCTCTGTAGGATCGTTTAATTCATAACACGGTGATGATTCTTGTGATTAGGCTAGTTTCTAGAGAGAGAAACACATGAGAGAGTTTTTCTAGTGAGAGAAAATGTATTTTTATGAGAAAGTAATAAATGACTAGCTTGCCTCTTCCAAAGTTGGAAGAGGCTTATATAGTACTTACAATATACCGGGTATTAGTACCCGACTTAATACCAAAAAATGTACTATTAACTATTAAACTACGAGCTATAATAAACAGTAAAATACACGGGGTGACCGAGTCTTTTTCTAATATCTAACAATCTCCCCCTAAGGGAGGTCACCCCTAAAAATACCAAACTTAATCACTTCAGTCTTTAGCTCGTAGACATTTGATATCTTGTACATTTGGGATAGTGATCTTTTGATTCATCTTAGACTTGTCTTTGATTGTGATCTTGAGCTTTCTTGAGATCATCACCCAAACATAATCTTACATCATCTTGTAATGGATCGCCATCTTGTGCACTTGTGAAGAAATACATGACATCAGAGTTTGCGGAAGCTTTGACACCTTTATGAGGTCTTTCATAACTTCATAACAAGTGTAGGTCGTGTCTGAGCATTCGGTTATTCACTTGATATCTGAGGTGCTGCGAATTTCCATCTCCATCTCCATCTTTAAGATATCCTGTAATGAAACAGTTAGCAATAAAGAGAAAATTGATTTGAAAAGTCAGTCTAAGTGTTTCTTATGAAAGAATTTTGTAACACTTCGAGAGTTTTGATTGTTTGTCAAATGATCAATAACCGTCAATTCTTATACTGGAACAAGTTTGATTCACACAGAATCGCACCATCGTTTCTTTCCAGTTGACACAAGTTTGATTCTTGTAGAATCGCACAAGTCACCTACCTAGAGCTTGTTTGATGTTGGCTCTAGCAGGATTTCCATCTTCATTGTGAAAAACCATCGTTTCACTCGGATGTTCTGGCAATATCACAAGGATAATGCGTAGGACTCTTAGGATAGACTTGTTTCCACAGTGTGTGAAAGACAAGAGAATTGGATATGTGTCCTAACGAGATTAATTGACGATCTCTTGGCTCTAGACTCAATAGTGCGTTTTGGTTCTAGTAATCGGAGGCTGGAGCTGACTGCCACCTGTTCAATATCAACTAACTCGGAGTGAGAAAGTCAACAGATAACGTGTTTAGTCTCCGTGAGTGGCTAGGGAGGGTTATGCATTGCATCACTGGGTCCATGATGTCGATCTTCAATGTCAGCAATCATCTTAGTGATT